>JAJJMA010017572.1:0-12738 GCA_023529015.1 Papaver nudicaule | reverse complement strand
AAAAAATAAATCTCAATTGTTCTTGATACAGATTTCGGGATTTGGAGATTTTACTTGGGTTTCAGAAAACTACAGATTTGAAATCGAACCCACCTACCAGATTTGAAAAGGGAGTACGCAATCACCAGAATGAGAATTATACAGTGAGAGAAGAAGAAAGAGGGAGATAAGAAGAAAGAGGGGGTGAAGAAGCCAAGGAAAAGGGAGGCGAAGATAAGTATCAGTGGGAAAAAGCAAAGGGTTATTTTTGATCTATCCATGACCGTTGGATTAAGGGGTATTTTAGAATTTTTCAGAATAGAAATTTTATGAATAAAATTAATTATTGTTTTGTTAAGTCAACGTTTGACTTGACAGTCTTCGTCAAATCTAGGTACCAAAGTTTAATATCCGAAATGTTGGGTACCAACGCTATTTGTTGGACATTTGTTGGGTACCAAACATTAAATAGCCCCACAATAAACACCCATTAAGCATGAAACGGTCAAGCCATAAATACAAATTAAATTTCTTGTTTTATAAAAAACTTTATGAGTAATAAAACACTTTATTGGGAAATTAATAAAATGATTTTATAAATATATCCCAACACGAGGGTATGCTACTAAAGTATTGCAATAAGATCGAGGTAATGGAAAGAGCTAAAGGGTATGCCACTAAAGTGTTACTAAAGTGTTGCCACTAAAGTGTTGCAACAGAGAGCAGAACCAGGAGCATGGTGAAGAGCCGAAAAAAAGAAAAAGGGAGTCAAAACAAGCCAATGCTGGAAAGGGGCAAGTTCAGGTGACAAACACAACTTGCCTCAGCTATGCTATGGGTATGAATACCTGGCTCTGTTTGTTTCCTGACGAATTGACAACTTTTCAGCAGGGCGAAGTAATTACTGGTGGTCAGGGAACTATGGAGTTTTGTATTGGTGATCCCACTCGTAAGAAAGTTGTGAAAGGGGGCTCGGGAAAAAAAGCAGCTCTAAGGCGGTTGTCTCGAAAGAGTTGCGTCGAAGAGATACTCTACGAGAGTTGCCGCTAAAAAGGTAGAGAACCCCTTGAATGCTGCCATCGAAGACGTTGAAGACGAAGAAACCGAGGATGATAAGGATGTGTTCAATTCCCTTCACCGATTGAAGAAAGGCAAAGGGGGTTCTCCCATTGAACAACCTTCGAAGAAACCGTTGCCAAAAGCTTCTCGGAATGACGGTGATTTAACAAAGAAGGCTGGTGCCTCGACTGCCTCAACCGCTAAATTTGAATCAAATCTTCCTCGCTCTGGCGTAGATTTGGATGTGTATGGAACTAACTGTCAGCTGATTGATGCTTCCATACCAAGGCAATCTGATCCTTCCCCTGGTGGTCCTTTGGTGCCTAAGAGCTTTTCGCACATATCCTATTCTGAGGAAGAAATTCAAAAATTTATAGAGCAGTGCTCTCGATCTGGCCCTTTCGCCCAAGACATTGCAGATCATTTGAAGGCTTATGCCAAGGACCCTTCGAAGTGTCAGCTCGATGCTTCTCTCGCTACGTTTATTTCGCAAGCTTTTTCCGGAGTTTGGGATAAGACTTTGGATTCGGAATGGGCCAAACACCAGGCTTTCTTCAAAGGGGTAAGCGTTTTTCTTTTGGTTGTTGGAGTTTTTCTTGCCTCTGCTGTTGCTAAGTACTGTGTTGGTGTTTTGCAGTCTTATCGTCATGGCATGTACCTTCTGAACTTATCTAGGTGACAAAAGAAAGAGATTGCTCGTCTTGGCAAGGAGCAATCTCACCCAAAAAAATTTGTTATTAAGCGCAAGCTCAGTTAAGAACTCTCCCCCATGTGGTGTTATTCAATAAATAACAACTTACAAAGCCTAACATGGACAAAACAAATTAATGTTATCCAGTATACCTTTGTTTAATCTCTTTCCCTTAGCTAGATTTTTTGAAAAGAGTATATGATTCCGAGTTTGTGAAGACCCTAAAAATCATACAATCAAAAGTTTATTGATCATGAGAAAGCTTAACTTTTGTAATAGACATAACTTTGCATCACTACCGAGGTAATAGAAAGAGCTATGTGTTGCAATAAGATCGAGGTTGACAAATCAAATATTGCAAACATCATTAATAATCATCTAAAAAGAGCTTTTATTAATGAAATAAAGTAGTACATGCTGAAAAACTCTAAAAAGCATGATAAGGCAAACTACTTCTAGATAGTTTATATTCCTTAGGCAAAAGTAAGAACAAGTTCTCACAAGGAATCAACTATTTTTACTGAAAGAACATTCTTATTACTTGATGTTATCAAGGTACCAAGTTGTTCTTCAATGGTTGTAATTCTCTTAATTAGATCATGGAGGCTAGTATTCACATGATTTGTGAGAACACCCATCTCACCAACAAAGTATTTGAGTTGTTTAAGTACTTCATCCATCTTTTTATCTAGATGATGGCTTTATTATCAGATAATTCTATGCGAATCTTCTTGTTTGGAAAGACAATTGTCCAGATTTCTTCCCCTTTTCCTCCAGAGTTTGTCATGCTTGATATAATCTTTTGATCTCAGAAATTTAGAGTTTTAAAGGATCGGACTAAAGGTTTTTCATGAGATAAAATCTCTTCTTTAAAGATAGATATCAATCGAGACTCTGGATAAGTAACATAAATTATCGTTCATGGTTCGCGAACTGTACGACTTTCCAGGCTGATCAGAAATCAGTCTATTTTCCTCCTATACAGACTCCCTAAATCCTTATGCAGTATTTCCATTGTTATCAGGATTAGTTTAACAATAGAACTACACAAAAGAATTTAGTGAGAGGAGGATACTGAAGTCCTTGGTGACAAGGACATCAGTGTCTTTCGTTTTCTGTTACTTTTCAAGGTGTTACAAGTGTTGAAACCTGTCTTTTCACCTTTACTTCCCGGTTTTCCTCCTATACCACTAGTAGTGTAATTGGTGAAATCCCTATAGGGTATATTTTACCAATACACCCAACCTAAACACACATGTCATGCATAATAACATAGACAATACAAACTTAACAAAGATAAAAAGAGCACATCGGTATAAATATGGGCTGTCAGCATAGTAAGCTGAAGTCAGTAAGTTTATCTCATTGATTCATAACTGATTACACCCTCACTTTAATTATGATCTCTTCTCTCACAAATTACAGAGTTCTTCCCCAGAATCTGAGCTAAGGAGAGTAAGAAAGGAAACCCTAACTTTGTCTCTCTAGATCATCTCCAAAGTTCACTCGACCAGCCCCTCTCTCAGTCGAGATACATCGCCTTATATAGGCGTTCTACATATTGGATTACAGCTAATACATACAACTATGACTCTGACAATATTTGTCTACACCTGCCGACCATCAATACCGCCGACCCTCATCAGCAATTCAACGCACCTACCTTCATTTTGAATAAGACTGCTGACTCGTTTCCCACTGAGTCAACGAGTCAACTCTGACAATGTTACCGTTCTGATCTTTCATTAAATGCTCAACAACCTTCTCAGTTATTGTCGGTGACGTGTATGCCCCCGCTATGCTTGGTACGCCCTCATATTATTTTCATGTTATACGCTGAGACGATCTTCCCTTGTTCTGACGCCCATCTCCTCTTATCAGTCCGCTGAGGTAGGTCGCTGATGATACTCTACATTTCTGAGGTAGTTTTCTCATACGTCTTCACTTCTAGGATATCTCTGAAGGGCAAAGGCATTTTCTACACTTACATTTTGCCTCTTTCATCTTCAAGATCTTTAGTCGCCGAAATTGAAAACCTGAAATCCGCTGAAAATGCCCAGATTCTTTTTCCACCTTGCTAGATTGTCGCCACGTCCCTCTGCATGCCGCGAATCTCGGTCGTATCTTTTGACCTGATAAACCGATTAGGATGCTTTGCCTATAAATTTTCTTCTTCTCTTCTAGTCAACTCATTTTCTTCCCCAAACCTCTTTCTTCTCTTCTCTTTTCTCTGTGCCCTACTTCTAAACCCTAACCGCCGCCGCGCCGTCGTCTGACCACCCGATTCAGCCTCCCCTTCGTCGCTTTTCTTCATTGCCACCATCTAGACCACTTCTTGGCTAAACTTTCTCTCCAAATCTTCCTTCTCCTTTGCTTTTTTCACATCTCCGGTGACTTTACACATCTGCAACTTCCTTTTTCCGGTAGTTCTTCTTTTTCCGATCTTCCTCCCATGGCTTCCACAGACACTACCTATGAGCCTGAGTCGCCGAACCATACTCAAGGGTCTGATGAAGAAGAGAATTCACAGTCGTCGACGCCCAAAACAAATAAGAAGAAATGCTCTTGGGGCAATTGGGACGAGTACTGTGCGAAATACCATATTGATAACAAATCTCCCAAGATTTCACCTCTTGACGGCATTAGATCTTCCACTAAACCGCTGCTTCTAGATCACATCCGCAAAGAAGGTCAGGATGAAAACAATCTCATCATCTCCCTTGGTCATCTCAAAGCTGGTTACCAATTTCCGATGTATAATCCCGCTGATCATATCCTTCTTGAAATGCTGGTGTATGTTGACAAAAGTCTTGCTCAACTTACGTCCAACTCCATACGGATAATGTACGAATGGATTGCCCGCCGAAATGGTACTACCCATTATCCAAAGGTTACAAGGAACTCAAAATTTCTTAAGCCTGAACTGTATATCATAGAGAATTTCAAAGCTCAATATGAAGTCAACCACTGTGATAGAAGGGGTGAACCTTGGGCTTATCGTATCGTATCTAAGAAATCTGTTAAGGATGTCCAGAAATTTTTGAGGGACGTCGACAAGGACTCTTCAACTACCGCCAAACCCACCGTACGAGCAAAAACTGAGAACCACTGGAATGATCTTCCTTGCAAAGTTGAGGGACCCTGGCTTAAAGGTTGGGAAGATGAAAGAAAGACCGCCGTCCGAAGAGACTTTCTCCCTGAGCATTCTCATTTTGCTAAAGTTGATTTCTGGGAGGTCCGCTGGACTGAGGAGAATCAATACGTCAAAGAAGATGGCAAATTTGTTGTTGGCGATAATGGTCACTGGGTAAAGAAGCCTAAGTTTTCTCAAGGAGATGCCAAGGGGGCCAAGAACAAGAAGAGGAAGGAAAAAGCTGGAGACGAAGTTCAGGTAACAAACACTTTCATTAAGCTTTAAATATATGTATATATTTGCCTCTGTTTGTTGCCGGAACTGATGGTGACAGCTGTTTCTTTCTTTAGCCGCCCCCCAAAAAGAGCAAACAAGATAAGCAGCGAGAAGCCCTTGAGCAGCTCAAAGGCCAAATGCAGCGTCTTCCTGGTTTAGCGTCTACTGATTTTGAAAAGGGTGTCGATCCTAAAGCATCCAAGAATAAGGATAAGCCGACAGAACCTAAGAAGAAAGGTGGTTATGCCAAGCCGTCCAAGAAGAAAGACAATTCCGCCAAACCCATAGGTGTTGGCGATTCTACTGTTGATTCTACTATTGACGGCGAATCTCCCAAGGCCGTTGATCAAAGTAAGACTTCTAGAGAAGTTAAGGATGTATGTGAGACTGTTCAAGTTACAAATCAAGAACCTCTGGTTGAGGATCAGCCCAATACTGATATGGGAGGCGATAACCACTCCACTGAGAACCAAGTGCAGTCTCCCCTTCGCCCAGCTATTGAAGTTGAGCCTCCTATCCAGTCCTCTGGTGATGATGCCGCCAAACTACTTCTCCAGCTATTCTCTCTAGACAACTTGCCTCAAGATCCTGTTTGTGGTAGCTCTGCTGAAGGTCAAGTTCCGCCGAACAAATTGGTTGACTCCTTTTCAAAACTAATTACTCAGGACAAAGGCGGTCCCAATACCCTTTACCTTGAATCCATGGGTAAGCTGAGCACACCTGGATTGGCGCTGAAACCTATAGAGTTGACAGCCGTCGTTGCCAACGTTACTCCCTACGAGAAACTTTGTAGTGCTATCTTGGTATGTTTCTGCCTCAGCTTCTGCTTTATCATTTTTCCACGCGTTTCTTCTGAATATACTAATCCTTTCACTTCTTAGGAATTCCAACGCAATATTGGTAATATTTCTCTAATCTCTCAGTTGAAGAAAGAGGTTGAGGGGCTCTTCCAAGAGAAAGATACTCTCCAACATCAGCTCTCTGAGGAGAAGACAGAGGCCAAAAAACTACGCCGACAGCTGCAGGAAGGGTCTAAGGAACAGAAGAATCTTCAAGGTTAGTTGTTCTTTTTGACCTTTTCCATGTTACTGCTTTATTTGATCCTTATTGCCGCCAAAACCCTTAGTCCCTATCTATTATAAGGTCGCCAACAACATCATGACAACCGATTGAAGCGAGTCGAAATCGAGATTGACAACCTGGCTAATGCTAACGCTAGGCAGTATAATATGTTGTTTGATTTTGACAAAGATGTTAAGTGGTACCGCCGAGAGTTACGCAATATCTCTGACCTTAATGTAAATCTTGATCATCTTCTCAAAGCTTTTGAAGCGGACGTTAAATGGCTTAAGAGCGCTCATGACAATGCCTCACATCTAACAGCACTAGAGTGTAAATCCAAGGAGAAACCTATCATAGATCATACCAGAACCTCTTCCCTCTTGCAGAATGAAAAAACAATTGTTGCTCGATTATCTTCTCAATTAGTTTGTATGTCCGCTGAAAGAGATACCGCTCGTCAAGAAATTCAGCGTCATAAAGATTTCGCCCAACTCTACGGGGACCGAGCTAGGCAGTTAAATGAAGAAAATAACTCCCTTAGACTCGGAATCAAACAATTTGTGGGTCCTTGTTCTGATCAAGACGTATTGTGAAAATTGGATCAAATTAACGTTGCCCGAGAGGGTATTCGTATGCATGTGCATGAGCTAGAAGGTAGTTTTTTTAGGATTGTATATTCGCCCCACTCTTTTATAAGTTGCCTCTGTTCTTACTTGCCTCTGATTTATTTCAGAGAAAAACAAAGCGCTTGAGTCCCAGCTGCAAGAGCAATCCTCTGTCGCTAAAGAGCATGAAGAATGCATTTCCAAGATTGCTCAACTAGAAGGGCAAGTACAGGAGCATCAATCATGCGGGGAGAAAATGCATGAGTTAGAGACAGAGCATCTTCAATGCTCTGGTAAGATTATCAATCTTGAGAATGATGTCAAGGCTCTCCAAGTCTTCAAAGAAAAACTCGAATCACAAAATTCCCAGGTTACCAAACTTCAGAATACGTGCGACACTCTCCAGATTGAATTGAATCTTGTCAGGAGACAAGCACAAGAACGAGAAGCACAACATGTTAATGCATAAATATCGCTATCCAACAAACCTCAACCACAGGTAAGAAGACACGGCAGAGAAGGTGAAGCGAAGTATGAGATCACTCCGAAGTAGGCTACCGCGGTAACCAACAGAACGAGGGAAGGTACCACCGACTCGATACACCTTCCAAGAAGTCACATCAGCACCTTATAGGGATACAGAAGGCTAGGGGCACGCGTCAATACATGGCTGGATCAAACAGAGGTATAAAGAAACTTAACGGATAAGAATTAGGACATCGAGAACATCAAGGGATTCACATAACGAAGATATATATCAACTGAGAGGTGTCAACACAGAATTGCACTATATGGGCGGTGTACAGAAACCAGCTGTCGCTAAAGACCATCAAAGCAGCAGAAGAAACGAAGGATAGCAAAAAGAAATCACTTCACCTAATTGTTATAAATACTCCTTCTCACCAATTGAGGAGGGGTCGACGAAATCACAAGGGGAGATAATATAGTCAAAATACCTTCTGGAATCGGAAGAATAGATTACACAGTATTACTCCCAAGCTGTATGGAATCGAGATAGATAATCACCAAAAGGATCTGTATTACTGTGATATGAATTTGTATAATGAATATGATTTAATGATATGGAGATGAAACACTTCGTTGTGGATCCACCTTGTTTAGTTTGCTTTTAACATTATCCACTGTCTTAGAGTTTCTGATGAGTCCTTAAGATCGTTGTTCCATTCATTGGGTACGAACGGGGACGAGGATCCTAGGTGATGCTTAGCCGATAACCGTCATTAATCTTAAAACTTTATGTATGTTTGATATGGGAAAATTAGTATCAACACAGCATATTGAGAACTTGAATATGAGCGGCTTTGTTGCAATTCAACTATATCTGGTCAAGTTTTGTCCAGCTAACAAGGTAGATATTGCTAATGAATATGCTCCTGTTTCTCTTCCTCCGGGTATGTCGGTAGATACTCCTCCTGCTGGTGATAACGACGAAGACGCTGGAGAAGACGGGGATGATGAAAGCGGATATGGTTCTGAAGAAGAAGAAAGTGAGGAGGATGAAAACGACGGCGACAATGTCACTGATGATGCTAGCATTCAAGCCGTGCCTCTGCAAGTTGTCAAAGGAAAAGGTGTTGCTACCGCTGAAGATCAGGAGATCAACGACAATACTCATGCCGTTGATATGAAGTTAGCTATGGACAATTCCAAGAAGCTTCTTGAACTCCAGGTTCACAAAGATGGTCCTTCAACAAGCCAACCTCATTAGACCTTATCTGTATCAAGTTAAAAATCAAGCTCTCCTTTATGCATTAGTAGACGTTCCTTTTCGTTTTGCGTATTTTCCTGTATAATATTTAATTAGTATCAATGAACTTTTCTTTGCCTTTATATATTTTTAAGATGTCTTCTTGTGTTGTTGTTTGGGAGGCTATACCGCTTACTTGCTTCAAAGCTTAGCCCACTTGGTCCATATGATTAGCTAATGGTTATCCCACTGGGTCCAAATTCCCAACCGCTCGTTATACATTGTTACTTGTGCCCATCGGCGATCTATTATAAGTGGTTGGTTAACCAAGAGCCGTCCCTTTGGGGAGTTCTCTTGGAGTTTTATATTTTTTCTGGCATCACTTACAGACCAATCAAGTAACACGAGTGGGATTATAGTTCCAATGGCCAGATTTACTGTTACCCATAGCTTTGTATCACTGGAATCCAAGTTAAGTCTAGCAACTCATTGCCTCATCGAGTTATTCTTTACTTTGCACGACTTTTTAGCCTTAGAGATATTTGGCGTTATTGCCTCAGCGTATGGCTTTTTAACCTTGAAGATATCTGGCAATTTTGCATTGTAGATGGCTATTTAGCCTTGAAGATATTTGATAATTTTGCATTGTAGACGTCTTTTAGACTTGAAGATATTTTGGAAATTTTGCCTTAGTAGATGGCTTTTTAGCCTTGAAAATGTTTTGGCGATTTTGCCTCAGTAGATGGCTTTTCAGCCTTTAGTGCGTGCCGCTGTACTTAAAAAATTAAGGACACAGTGATTTGTTAACGGGGTTCGGCGCATGATAACAAACCTACGTCCCCGAATCTTATTTTTACCGCTGATTACAAAGGCTAAATAAGATTTCTTGGGTATTATGCCCGCCCAAGACTTCGGATTTTACATATAGTTTCAAGGATAAAATCTCTTGATAAACTTAGCGTTCCAAGGATGCTCCAGCTCTTTTCCATGCTCATTTATCAACACATAGGCTCCGCTTCCAGCTGCACGCTTTACAATGTATGAACCTTCCCATGTTGGCTCCAGCTTTTTGCAACCTTTCTTCTTCTGATACGGCGGTATCTCACGCAACACAAGGTCGCCGGGTTGATATTCTCTAGGAATGACACGCTTGTCGTATTCCCTGGCCAGACGTCGATAATAATTCTCCATATGAGTTAAGGCAATGAGCCGATGTTCTTCCAAATCATCTAGCTTTGCCAAAATCAAATCTGTGTTCAAGTTCTTTTCCCAAGCTTCATGCTTTGTTGTTGGCAATATAACTTCTGATGGAAGCACCGCCTCTGCGTAGAAGGTAAGTAGAAAGGGAGACGCTCCAGTTGCCTATCTGAGTGTTATCCTGTAGGACCACAAGACATTGTGTAGGTGTTCACACCAAGCTTTCTTATGTCCTTTCACTCTCTTCTTCAGCCCCATTCCAATAGTCTTATTTGTGGCTTCCGCCTGTCCTACTCTACGGGTATATTGGAGCCGACTTCCCCAGTTTTACGCCGTATGTAGCCAATAGATTCTCAATGTTCTCGTCGACTAATTTTTTCCCATTATCAGTACAAATTTCAGCTGGTATGCCAAACCGACAGAATATATTCTCCCAAATAAATGTGAATACCTCCTTTCCTGTTCTCTGCCTTATAGCTTTAGCTTCACACCATTTGGTGAAGTAATCAGTAGCGCCACTATAATGTATTTCCTCTGACCTGACCCTGGGGTCAATGGTCCAATAATGTCAATCCCCTACTTGGCAAAAGGCCAAGGGCTAAGAACTGAGTTTAGCGACACTGCCGGGGCTTTAATCCTTCTCCCATAGAGCTGACATTGCCTGCACCTCCGAGCATATGCTGCAGCATCGCTGTTCATCCAAGGCCAGTAGTACCCTTGCATTTTTACCTTTAAAGCTAATGCCCTCTGATCACTATGATTTCCGCAATCCCCCTCATGGATCTCCTTTAACAGCTTCTTTCCTTCTTCCCTTGATACACACCTCAACAATGGTCCAGAGAATGATCTTCGATATAATACTCCATCTCTCAATTCATAGTTCGCCGATCTACTGATTACCTTGTGTGCCAGAACTTTATTACCAGGGGTTGTAAGATGATCCAGGTAATATCTTATGAGAGTCCTCCAATCTGTCTCCGCTGATTCTTCAGTGTCTAGCGCAAAAACTTCTCTGAGTCCTCTTTCTTCTACTGATGACATTCTTACTCGCTCAATTGCAATGGAAGACACTTCTGGATCCGCCATCATAGAAGAAATGAATGCCAGAGCGTCAGCGTGCCTGTTGTCTTTTCTGCATATATGCCTGAACTCTATGCCGTTAATCTTGTGAGCGTACTCTCTAGCTAACTTGAGGTATTTTTGTAGTGAACTGTCATGTGCTTCATATCTTCCCAGGATTTGCCGGATCACCAACTGAGAATCACTGGTTAAGCAGATGTTGCTGATGTCCATCTCAATGATAAGTCTCATAGTATGAATCACAGCCTCATACTCTGCCTCATTGTTGGTAGCTGGGAATTTCAATCTCGACGAATGAACTATCCTTGACCCTTTTGGCGAGATGAAAACTATGCCTATTCCTTTTCCTTCTCTGTTAGATGATCCATCGACATACACTTCCCATTGAATCGGGTCTCTATTCAGCATCTCTGGTACCCCATCATCTGGATCATCCTCCATGAATGAGATGTCTACAACCTCCTCCTTTTCTTCTTCAATTGGAAAGTCTGCAAGAAAGTCGGAAATGACTTGAGATCGTTGCGCTGTTCTAATTTCATATTTGACACCAAACTGTTCTATCTGAGCATTCCACTTAGCAATACGCCCTGCTCTTTGTGAGCTATGCAGGATAGATTCAATAGGAGTTTTAGTTAACACCGTGATAGGATGAGCATGAAAGTATGGACGAAGTCGCCTAGCAGCAAAAACCAAAGCCAAAATCAGTTGCTCTATTTTAGTGTAATTTTTCTCAGCAGGTTGCAAAGTTCGACTAAGTAGTAGATCGGCGTTTCTCCACCTTTTGTCCGCACAAGTACTGAACTAACCGCTGATGAAGTAGCTGCCAAGTAAACTCTTAATTCCTCTCATTGTTCCGGCGGCTGAATAGCTGGAAGAGTAGCTAAATATCTTTTGATTCCTTGAAAAGCGGCTTCGTGATCGTCCGTCCAATTAAACTTCTCCCCTTTCTTTAGCATTTGGAAAAATAACTTGCACTTATCAGAAAACCGCGAGATGAACCTATTAAGGGACGCCAATATTCCATTGAGTCGCATGACATGTTTCAGGGTTAACGGTGATGGCATGTCTCTAATAGCTTGAATTTTTGCTTGATCTGCCTCTACACCATTTTTTGTAACAACATACCCCAAAAACTTTCCAGAGGTGACGCCGAACACACATTTTGCAGGATTAATCTTCAACTTGGTTATACGCATATGATCAATATTTCTTTTAAGTCTTGCACATGGTTTTTCTTTACTTTACTCTTGACTAGCATGTCGTCAACGTATACCTCCATGGTTTTTCCTTTCCACTTCTCAAACATATCCTGAGCCATCTTTTGATATGTAGCCCCAGCATTCTTGAGTCCAAAGGGCATCCTTGTATAACAAAATAATCCTTTAGTAGAAAAGAACGCCGTATGTCGCTGATCTTCTTCTGCTAGCGGTATCTGGTTGTATCTAGAATAGCCGTCCATAAAAGATAACAATTCATGCCCTGAAGTAGCGTCAACAGTCTGATCTATGCTCGGTAATGGAAAGTTGTTCTTTGGACACGCCCTGTTCAAATCGCTGAAGTCGATACAAATTCTTACTCCTTTGTTCTTCTTGGGCACCATCACCATATTTTTTATCCACTCAGGATATTGGACTGGTCTAATGATACCAGAAGCTCTCATTTTATCTATTTCTGCCTCTACTGCCTCTTTATACCCTTGTGCCAACTTCCTTATCCGCTGCTTGAATGGCCTGATTTTTGGATCAATATCTAACTTATGACATGCAATTTCTGGATCAATGCCTGGCATTTCATTCATTCCCCAAGCAAAAATGTCTACATATTCTTTCAACAGAGCTTCCAACTGCGCTGATTCTTCTTCATTCAACAAGGTACCAATTTTTACAATCTTGGGAACATCTCCTTCGCCGATGGGAGAACCGGAATTACATTTCACAGCGGTAGAGCC
>JAJJMA010017539.1:0-19995 GCA_023529015.1 Papaver nudicaule | reverse complement strand
AGAAAATTTACAAGGCTCAATAGCCATACGCTGAGGCAAAATTGCCATGAAAATCATACGCCGGGACATAACGAAGCATTTTAGATTTCGATGCATAGCTTTGAATAATAATAAATCTGGCTAACTGGTGCTATAACTCCTGACGCGTTACTTGTTGATCTGTAAGTGCTGGCAGAAAAATATAAGACTCCCGGAGGCACTAACCACCCTCTTGGCAAACCTACCACTTATAATAGATCGCCGACGGGCACAAGTAACAATGTATAGCGAAAAAGGGTGCGATGTGGCTAAGAAAAAATACTGTCAGCTCATCATTGAAACTGAAATGGATTCGATTATACCGGCGGAAACAAACAAAAAAATATATATATAGCAAAGTGCAAAGGTGGAAAAACATACATCAAAGTTCCATAACAAAAGAGTGGGAGATATAAACATATCTCATGTTACACTAAAGTGAGGAAAACCAAATAAGATAACTACTTAGATTACACTTGATGGCTAGAAGATGAACCATCTTTCAGTACATGCAGTTCTGAAGGCTTCAAGGAATTGTTAACAGCCATGTTCAAATCCTTAACAAAAGTTTCATCTTCTTCTTCTACATTCTCAGCGGTAATCAGGCTTTTCCCTTTGACAGATTGGTTGGCGCTCTGGCTTTGATTCTCAGGGGTCGTTTGGTTGTCAACGGCATTAGCATCTTCACCAGCATCTTGAAGTGAATTTTCGCCATCAGGATTTGGACGCCCATCATTTCCAGCGACATTGTCCCCAGCATCTTCTTCTTCATCTACATCTTTCTCACTTCTTTCATTTTCATCGTCATTTCTTTCACCTTCTTCATCTTCACCCTCTTCTTCTGACTCTGTCCCGCTGTTAACTAGAACAGTTTCATCAGCGGCAGAAGGAGCACCATCCATACCAGGAGGAACACGGTCAGGGCCGTAAGCTTTGGGTATCTTTATCTTGTGTTTAGGGCAAAACTCAGCCAAGAACATTTGGATGGCGATAAACCCAGTCGCACTTATAACAGTAGCATACTGCTCTTCCTTGTCTAGTGCATTCTTTCTGGCAAGATTCAACTCGGTTTGCTTAAGATCATTCATTTGTTGAAGCTTAGCAGATTTGGAGGATTCCAGCTCAAACTTCTCTTTATATTCTTGGAGAGCTTTAACTTCATTCTCCAAGTTGAAAATCTTGCCGGTACACAGCAGATGCTTTGATTTTAGCTCTTGCAGTTCAGCCTCACTTGATTGATGCTTCTTAACTTGTTCTTCTAGTTGTACAATCCTAGGAACACAACTTTCATGCTCTTTCACAGCGGTAGACCGCTCTTTCAGTTGAGATTCAAGCTCCTTATTTTTCTCTGAACAAAATAAAAAATAAATTAGACGCCGAGACAAGGGCTAACCCAATGAAGTCATAGACAGAAAGCAAAAACCCTAGTAACTACCTTCTAGTTCATTAACATACATACGTATACCCTCTTGGGCAACATTAATTTGACCCAATTTATCCAAAACTTCTTCATCAGAGCAGGGACCGACAGCTTCCTTGATTCTACGTCTAAGATTCTTATTCTCTTCACTTAGCTGCCTAGCACGATCTCCATGAATTTGAGCGAAATCTTTATAACGCTGGATCTCGTCGAGAGCGGAATCCCGTTCAGCAACCTTGCAAACCAATTGAGAAGACAAACGAGCAACGGCGGCCTTTTCATCCTTCAGCTGGGAAGACAACTTCATATGCTCCACAGTAACCTTATCTTTAGCTTTACGTTCTAATTCAGCTAAGCGGGAAGCGTTCTCACGTTCACTCTTATGCCATGCTTCATCCGCTTGAGAAACTTTGAGCAGGTGATCAAGATTTACGTTAAGGTCAGTGACATTGCGCAATTCTTGGCGGTACCATTTAACATCTTGGCCAAAATTGAGTAACATATTACGTTGCTTAGTGTTAGCACTAGTCAACTTATCAATCTCAATTTCGGCCCGCTTTAATCGACTATCAGGATGTTGCCGGCGACCTTATAAGGGAAAGGGACTAGACGTTGGGAAAAAAGGACAACAGAATGAAAAACTATTGTATGAAAAATTGAAGACAATTACTAACCTTGGAGTTCCTGGTGACTTTTCTTCTCTAGAATGTAGTTAATATGCATACGATTATACTCTTTCTTTTCTGACGCCAATTGAAGAGCCAAAGAGGAATTTGCTTGATCCAGTGTGGCCTTTGCCTGACGAAGATTGTCAAATTCCTGTCTTAATTGGGAATTCAGCATAATACCGCCAAGATTGCGTTGAAATTCCTAAAAAGCCAATCTATTAATAGAGGAGAAAATATAAGAACATACAACATAGAGAGAGGGTGAAGCAATAACTTACCAGAACAGCACTACAAAGCTGGTCATAGGGAGAAAGACGAGATACAGCGGCAGTCAGCTCAGAAGGCTTTAGCACTAGCCCAGGTTCACTCAGTTTACTCATGAATTCCAGATAAAGAGTATTAGGCCCTCCATTATCTTGAGAAAGTAGTTCAGTAAAAAATCCCGCCAATTTGTTGAGAGGAGTTTGATTTTCCAAAGAGCCAGAGCTAGTTAATTCTTGAGGCAGATTGTTGAGGGAGAGACACTGAACAAGAAGATTGGCGGCATCGATAGCGGCAGAGGCAGATGGCGGCACAATTTCATTACTTGGATGGATAGGAGAATGTACTTGGTTGGTTGTTCCAGTGGTAACTTCAATGGTAGTCTCAGCGGTAGTCCTATCAGCGTCTATGGTACTGTTAGGAGTAACCAGAACTTCCTTGGTCACTTCAGTAGGAACAATGGGCTCAGTAGACTTCACCGACTGATCCTTAACTTCAGATTCAGTAGCAGCTTTGGGAATTTTGGTATGACGCCCTCCTTCGGAAGCGAATGTCTTGGTTTTAGGCTTGGGTAGTTTCTCTTTAGTCTTGGAAGAACTTTCATCCTTCTTGTCAGTAGAAGAAGACTTAGGGACGGCGTCCTTCTTTGGTTTCTTAGAAGACATCCCGGGAAGAGCACTGATAGCGGCTTTTGCAATATCCATAACACTGAGCGGTTGCTCTGGTTTAGATTTCTTTGAAGAGTGCTGTGAAAAGAAAAATCATCGCCACCTGTTAAGCTAACAAACAGAGGCAAATATATACATATATTTCAAGACGATTAGTAGGATGTTTGTTACCTGAACGGCGTCTCCTTCTTTTTCTTTTCTTTTGGTGCCTTTCTTTTCTTTGGCGGGTGGTTTGCGAAATTCAGGCTTCTTAACCCAGTGCCCTTTATCGGTAGCCACAAACTCGCCATTCTTCTGGAGATACTGGTTCTCCTCATCCCAGCGGACAGACCAGAAATCATGCTTGGCTAGAGCAGAATGCTCAGAAAGAAAAGTCTTCCGGGGAATAGTCTTCTCTTCATCTTCAAAACCTTTGAGCCAAGGGCCTTCGACTAGACAGGGAATGTCACCCCAATGATTCTCAGATTTATGGCGGATCGAAGGTTGTTCAGCGGTAGAAGTTTTCTTGTCAACATCCCTTAGGAATTTCTTGTCATTGTCTACACCTCTTCTGGACTCAAGGCGGTATAACCAGGGCTCGCCGGCTCTAAGACTAGGTTTCACCTGGTATTGATCAATGAAATTTTCAACAGTATACAACTCTTTGTTGACAAAGGAAGGGTTCCTGGCAATATTGGGATAGAGTGTACGGCCATTACTACGGGCAACCCATTCATATAATATACGAATGGAGTTACCAGAAAGTTGGGCGGGATGCTTGTTTATACGCATCAGCAGCTGAAGAAGAAGAGGATTGGCAGGATCGTAAAGGGGAAACCGGTATCCCGCTCTGATTGGGCCCATAGATATAACTAAGTGATTCTCATCTTGACCTTCTTGGCGGATATTCTTCAGAAGAAGTGTGTCAGAGCACATAGTGATGCCGTCTAAAGGCGAAATATTAAGCGCTGGAGTAATTACATGCGCTGGGGTGCAATACCCTTCCCAATCATCACCCCAAGAGGGTTTAACGCTGAGATCTGAAGGTTCATCGTTATTGGATTCTTGGTTTTGAGAACTTGAGGAAGATTCAGCGTCCTCACGGTTAGATCCCTGTTATTGGGATTCAGAGTTTGGATCAAAAGAAGAGTCAGTAGAAGCCATTGGACAGTCGGAGAGGATGAAGATGGATCGGAAAATGGAAGTTGCAGAGATGAAAGGTCACCGGAGTTAGGGAAAGTAGATAAAAAGTGAATCTTGGGGGAAGAAGTTATAGAGCAGTAGCTTTAAAGGGGTTTTACACAGATAAAAAGCCGAAAAGAGGCGGATAATGGTGGTTTCAGGCGAAGCAGCGGTGGAGCAGTGACAGTTAGGGTTTAGGAGCAGTGAAGGAGAAAAGAAAAACTGAAAAGGAAAATAGGTTAAGCGATGGGAATCAAGGTACTTATAGGAAAGGGAGCTTGACGGGTTGAGCAGGTTGCAGGTCATAAAGTAACTCCGACATTTACGGTATGCCGCTGTACGTGGAAAAGATTAGCTGACAGAAGAAGATGTGCTGGCATTTTCAGCGGTTTGAGAATTTCATCTTCAGCGACTAAAGTCTCTAAAAATGAAAGAAGCAAAATGTAGGTGTAGAAAATGCCTTAGGCCAATTTAAGGTACTTAAGAGAAGATTTGTATTAAGAAGGGCATTCATAAGAAGTGAAGGGTGGTGACAGCGACATTCATCAGCGGCATTCTCCTACAATGAAAGGACGTTGAGAAATATTTGGATACAGCGGCATACATCAAGATAGCATCAGCGGCACGGCCTCGACAAAAGCTGAGTAAGTTGGTTGAGCATTTAATACTAAACAGAACGGCCGGATTGTCAGAGTTGACTGGTTGACTCAGTGGAGTTCGAGTCATCGATCTTATCCAATGAAGAGGAAGGACGCTGAAGATGTAAAGAATAGGCGCTGAGACATTGAAGAAGGAGGGCGGTATAGAAGATGTTAGGAAGAAGACAAGTAGTGTCAGAATAATTCGTATGTATTAGCTGTACTCCACTATATGTTAGCGCCTATATAAGGCTGAGTACGCATACTGAGAGGAGGGTTGGAAAAAGTGATTGCTAGGGTTTGATGTATTGAGAAGAATACCTTCTTCTCCTTAGCTCAAACTTGTGGTAAGATCTTGAGTTTACTGTAGAGAGAAAGTCCTTAGCAAGGTGAGATGCAAGGATGTTTTAATGATAATCTATACTTGAGTGTGTTGATTTACCTTTATACATGTTGTTCTTATGGTTTATGTTGGTGGTTATATCTCTTGTTTATATGATGGTGTTTGCATATATACTTATGATGTTCTGCTCTAAGTATGCTTGTTATGTTATGTTTATGGTCTTAAAATAGGGGTGTATTGGTAAAATCTCTACTATGGGGATTTTACCAACTACAAATTGAGTTTTGACACCTAAAACTGACAACTAGCTTGACATACCAACGCTAGTGGGTTTGACCGGACAATGCCCTAACAATCTTACTCAGACACGAAGAAGTACTTGCGGTAGAACGCACTCACCATCTCGCCCAGGTCCCAATACTGTTCGGAGCAAGATTATTGTACCAGGTATAGGCTCTTCAAGTGAGAGACTTCGAGAATTCTTTGAGTCTCAAGACATGGTTGTACTCGTGTTCCCCCAAGGATTCCAGAAATCGCGAGATGTGCTCACGTGCATTCCCTGTTCCGTCATACAAGGAGAACATGGGTGATATATATCCTTTGGGGAGGGCAATTCTCTGGACCTCGTGCGGGTACGGTGGCTGGTGTTGGTGGATGGGTAGCGCCATCTCTCTTTCTTGATTTCGTAGCAGCTTTTCCAAGTCGTCTACCGTGACATAGCGGGATGGTTGTCCTCCTCTTTGGCGAGATCCTTCTGGGAGAGAAGGCACTTCGTCATCTCGAATGTGGATAACGGTCGAGCGGGCACCTGTAGTAGCAGCGTCAGGGGTCTCCTTGACCGGTTAACTTGACAGCTTCGAGGTTAGAGTTTTGAGACAATCCAGGATTCCTAGCTGAGTGTCGAACATCTTGTCTTGACTTTCTGCGAGGACGTCTTGTCGTCTGGCTAACTCCTCCATGGTTAACGCTCCCGACACTCCTTTTCCTTTCTCGGCGGTAGTGTTGGTCTTAGCTGTAGGAAGGGTTCTTTCCAGAGGTGTGGGTTGGAGCATTAGAAGTCACTGGAGTGATGGGGATAGCCGAGATGACAGGTGTTGAATGGGGATTTTCTTAGGTAACAGGTATATTGGGCATATTGCTGGATGCAGGTGGGTTGGTAGGTGCTGCATTAGAGGCTACAACACCGTCAGTTGAAGAGTTGGGGTTTTTGGTATCTGATCCCGACCTAAGTTCAACCATCTTTGAGAAAATTTTCTGGAACCGAGAGAATGATCTCCCACTGTGGTCGCCAACTGTTTTTACCTGGAAAAACAATGCACCGTCTCTGGGTACTTTCGTAGTATTCAAGATCAAAGTCGAACAAGACGAGCCTAAACCAAGTCAATGGCCGTTCACGTCTTGCTTCGGTCACATAGAGGATAGAGGTTGATCTAGGGAGGGAAACAACGAAGAAACTTGAGATCGGGTTGAGGATGTGTTTTGGGTGTAAGAGTTCAAGATTTCCGTCGTGAAGGTGACTGGAAATCTCCAAGGCTAGAAGTATGTTGGTTGCTCAGGCGTGTTTACTCTGAGGCTCTAGTTCATTCAGGTGTTCTGAATATCTGGTTGTTTCTGGATGATTTTCTTGCCTTGGAAGATAGAGGAGGCCTCTATTTATAGTTTTGAACTCACCCTGATCTCTTGACAGAGAAGGTGGAAGTCGTGGAAGAGTGGAGGAGTGGAGGGCATGGGTTGGTTTCCGTAACTGCCTGAGTTGTGTAGAACATATCCACTCGCGCCATCTTCTCGTAACCGTCCACTATCTCCATCAGTTTCTTTCAACTGTCGTAGACCGCCAGACCAATACCCCTAAAGTTATCCCCCCGTGTGATGTTTTGATGTCTCGAGTGATACGCAGATATTGCGTAGTTGAGTTGAGTTGAGTTGAGTCGTATGACTAATTGTCATGACCAACGTGAGTGTGGTGCCTCCAGGACACGAGTATAGGAGTGGCCTTGGCTATTTGGCCAAGGCCAGGAGTTCATAGCGCCATTGGCTTGTGGCGCCATAGCCCAAGGGGCTACGGCCTTGGCCTTTGGCCAAAGCCAACCTCCAAAGCGCTTTAGCGCTAAACTGTTATCATGGCGCCATGGCTTATGGCGCCACGGCCTTGGCCTTTGGCCAAGGATAGTTTCTCGTGAACTCATGGTGACTCATGGTTCGTGGTGCCATGCTATGTGGCGCTATGACTCTGGCATCTGGCCAAGGTCGACTTTGTTGCAGCTGGTGCGTGCTGGCTATGCCTTGGTTATGGTGTGCGTGTTTACGCTACAACATACTTGAAGTCATGGCGTGTTTATCCATGGTATGTTAGACCATCCTAAGTTTGGGATGAGGTCTGTTTAAGCATGTTTAGGTTGTTGTATGCCTCTCAGGGAGTTCTGGACATGCCTAGAACTTCGATATTCCTGAGGTTTTCATCAAGACTCGAATGTTGAGTCGTATAAAGAGGAAATCCGTGAGGATGCGTCTCTGTTAACTCTTCACCATGTACCATATAGTGACCTGGTTCTGATGCCGAGGAATTCGACGATGTCGACATGAAGCAGATTAATGGGTTTAATGCGTTGATTAGATTATCAGTATTGTACTATGATATCATCCTCTCCACCAAGGGTTATAAGAGAGAACTCATAGATAGTTTATTCAGCTCGTAGAACGGGTTGCATTCTGAGCTATGGAGATGTGCTTGAATAGGCAATTGCCTCTAGGTTAAGCCTATCTAGAAAGTGTTTTTACAATCTTGTCCCTCTCTCATTTTTCACCATCTACAATAGGAAGGTTGGTGTAGACGAAGCAGAGATGCGTTTCTCCTTTAGCTGTAGTGGTAACTATGGAAGTCCCCACGTCTCGTCTCCGTTCTCTTAGTGATGATGGGGTTGTCATTGGTATCACAAGCCTCTTCACTTCTTAAGGGTTTGGCCCTCTCCGGTAGCGCTGGTGCAGACGAGGCAGATCTTTTGCAGTCTCATGGAGGGATCAGTAGACAAGAATCACTTCGGAGAGCTCCACCAATGTTAGACGAGAGCTTGGATCCTATTCTGATACGAAAAAGTACTTGCGGTAGGACGCATTCATCGTCTCGCTCCCCGTACCAATGCGAGGCAAGGTTGTTGTACTAAGTGCAGGCTCTGCCAGTGGGGGGCTTCGGAAATTTTCTGAGTCTCAGCACTTGGTGGTATTGATGCTCCCCTCTTGGGGAAAGGGATCCTCTACACTTTGTGTGGGTTTGGTTGTCGGTGCTGGTGAACAGGTAGCGTCGTCTCCTCCTCTGGGCTTTGGAGTAGTCTATCCAAATCGTCTTTTAGCGACGTATCCGAGTTGTGGCTCTCTTCGTGTTAAATCTCTACTTGAGTAGGGATCATCTCATCATCCCAGACGTGGATCGCAATGGTGTTCGTACTAACATCAGTTCTGGGAGTTCCTTTGGCTTGTGAATCTGGTGAGGGTTTCGCGGTTAGAGTTTCGAGTTGAGGTAAGACTTCAACTTGGGTCTTGATCCGTCTTTCCGGAAGATCGTCTCGACACTTGACTAGTTCCTCCAAGGTCGGCGTCCTTGGCACTTCCTCTTCCTTTAGGGTGGTAGCATCGATCCTGATTGAAGATGAGGGGTTACTACTAGGCGTGCTAACTGGATCTGGATCTGCATGAGTTTTCGGGACAGCAGGAGTCGTTGGAATAACAGGGTTCACCGAGGCAACACCAGGAGAGTTGGACTAGGCGTAACAATGGGCGTGACAGGGGTTGCTGATACAGTAGGTGTTACAGGGGAAGCATCGTGGGTGGTCTGGATGCTGGGCACGACGTTGAGTGTGGGTGGAATGAAAGGTGTTGCACTGGAAGTTGGAGCGGCTTCAGTTGAAGAGTTGAGATCTTTGTGTAGTCTGACCCCTTCCCTAGTTCAACCATTTTTGCGAAAGTTTTCTGGAACCGAGAGATTGATCTCCCACTGTGGTCGCCAAATGTTTTTACCTGAAAAAACAAATGTACCGTCTCTGGGTACTTTTGTAGTGCTCGAGATCAAAATCGAACAAGACGAGCCTAAATCAAGTCAATGGTCGTTCCCGTCTTGCTTCGGTCACAGAGAGGATGAGGTTGATCTAGGGAGGGAAACAGTGGAAGAAATTTGAGATCAGGTTGAGGATGTGTTTCTGGGTGTGAGAGTTCAAGACCTCCGTCGTGAGGGTGACTGGAGATCTCCAAGGCTAGAGGTGTATCGAGTTACTCAGGTGTTTTTGCTCTGAGGTTCTGGAAAAGATGTTCTGCCTTGGAAGATAGAGGGAGCCTCTATTTATAGTGTTGAACTCACCCTGATCTCTCGATAGAGAAGGTGGGAGTCGTGCAAGAGTGGAGGAGTAGAGAACATGATTTGGTTTCTGTAACTGCTTGAGTTCTGTAGAGCGCCACCTTCGTATAACTGCCCATCATCTCCATCGGTTTCTTCCTAACTGTCGTAGACCTCCAGACCAATACCCCTAAAGTTATCCCCCCGTGTGATGTTTTGATATCTCGTGTAACTTGCAGATGTTGTGTAGTTGCGTTGAGCTAAGGAAGGTTGCGTGAGTACGGCACAATGGTCGAGTGGCCGCGGCCTTGGCCTTTGGCCAAGGCCAGAAGATGTGTGGCGCCATGGCCGAGTGGCCACGGCCTTGGCCATTGGCCAAGGCCAGGAGATGTGTGGCGCCATGGCCGAGTGGCCAAGGCCAGGAGATGTGTGGCGCCATGGGTCATGGCGCCATGGTCGAGTGGCCACGGCCTTGGCCATTAACCAAGGCCAGGAGATGTGTGGCGCCATGGGTCATGGCGCCATGGATGTGTTGCCACGGCCTTGGCCATTGGCCAAGGCCAATCTCTTGTGGTATCTTTAGGCCACGCCACTGCGACTATGGTATATTTGTGCACTTGGGCGTATTTTAGGTCATGGCATGCTTATCCATGGTTCATTAGGCCATTCTGTGTTTAGAGTGTGGTTTGTCTAAGTGTGTTTAGGCTGTTGTATGCTTCTCAGGGAGCTCTGGGTAGGCCTGGAGTTGTGGTACTTCTGAGGCTTTCATTGAGACTCGGATGTTGAGTCGTATCTTGAGAGTAAACCCGAGAGGGTGCGTCTCCGTCTTGACCGAGATTAGGCGAGGGCCTGAGGTCTTCGAACATTGAGGAGGAAAACCGAGAGGGTGCGCCTCCGTCTTGACCGAGATTAGGCGTGGGCCTGAGGTCTTTAAACATTGAGGAGGAAACCCGAGAGGGTGCATCTCTATTAATCCTCCACCATAGCACCAGTGAGTAATTTAGTTCTGATATCGAGGAATTCGAGGCGATGTCGACATGAAGTAAATTAATGGGTTTACGCGTTGGTGGGGTTATCGGTACTACACCATGATATCATCCTCTCCACCGGGAGTTATAAGAGAGAACTCATAGAGAGTACATTCAGCTCGTAGAATAAGTTGTATTCTGAGCTACAGAGATGTGCCTGAATAGGCAATTGCCTTTTGGTAAGGCAAAATAGAGAGTTGTTTTACATTTTTGTCCCTCTTCCATTTTTCCATCTACATTCGGTACCCCTGCTTTTTCATATATATACATATAGTTTGAAGGATAAAGGGTCATAAGAGCCCCAATTTATTGAATAAATCTCATTGAGATTGAGGTTAGAATTGTTACATTCGGTAGTGAAGTTTTATCCCACCATTTTTAATAGATCGAGTGCATCGACAAGATACAACATAAAAAATGCAAAATAGGATGTATCCCAATTACATAAGAACTGAAATACAACAATTGTATAGTTTATCAAAGAGATAGACAATATAATCCAAATAATGGTATTCTGATTATACTTCAACCATTTAAACACTTATTGATGAAATACTTCATAGAAGGAATAATTTGCATATCATCGTAATTACCACTCGTTCCAATAGCCATTGATCATCTCCATAAGAAACTTGATCATCGTCACGCCGGAGTTGTTGGCCATCTTCAAAAATATGCTTAAATGAATCACACACCATTAGAAAACCCAATTGATTATAACAATAACAAATCGCTATAAAAGTGAATAGGAACATCAAATGGCAAAACCTGGTTGTGCAAAAATTGCGGTTTTATTTATCAAAACAAGATCTAGTAATTAATATCTAGATTGAAATTCCATATTTAAGATCGAGTAAATCTTGATTTAGAATTAAAATATAGGAGAGAAAATATGATCAGTTTTTTTAGGAAAGACGGTTATACAAATAAAGGAGAGAGAAAGTAGGAAGTGTTTTATTTTTTTTTTCAATTAATTGATATTTTAGTAGTTTTATATATGGAATCATGTTTATAATTGTGATATGCTTTCAGGCTGTTATCTATGGAGGGGGGGAAAATAAAGTCAACAGTGTAACCCCAGTGCCCCTCCCACCCGCCTGTTGGCTATGGAGGCACCACTGAAGCGAGGGAAGCTATCTTGCTCAGCGAGATAATCTATATCGCTCGCCTGGAGCGATACAATCTATATCGCTTGACCGGTCAAAACAGTCAAAGCGATATAGCTTTCCTCGCTTTCCAGAAAACGCCCAAACAAACAAAACCCTCGTTTTCTCCTTCTTCTTCTTCTATCTTCTTCTTCTTTCTTCTTCCATCTTTCTCCTGTTTCCTGCTACACTGCCTAAGCACGATCATAATAAGGAGTTTTTTGAAATTGAAGGAACGGGTATGTCGGGAATGGTTGGGTGATTACAAATGAGGTTTTCGAATTTGATTTCATCCAAATATATGGAAGAGGTATGTTCTTTAGTTTGGGATGAATTTTTTTTAATTCCATCACGATTATGATCTATAATTACTAATATAATTGTTTGGGGGTTTAATTCATGATTTATGTGATGATATATGTTGAATAATTTGAGTAGATATTGAGTTTGATTGAATTTTAATTTTACTGTGGAGGATAATACAAATGTGTTATGTGTTATTTGGGTTTCATGAAGGTAATTTTTGTTTAGGCGATAGAATTTGCATCGCCAGAAATGTGAAAATTGGTTAGGTAATACAAATGGCTTCTCAAAAGGGTGGGAAGTCGGCAAATTTTGTGTATCTTTGGCACAAATTGTTTTGAATTTGTGTGTATGTACAATCGCGGCATATGTTGAATGTGTTATAACATATTGAATTTGTGTGTATGTTGGCTCGCGGCATATGTTGAATGTGTTACAACATGTCGATTCCTTTTAATTGTGTATTTGTATATTTTAGGGAATGTATCTCGGGGATAGGTTATCGTTCAAAGGCATGAAGCATCGGTGTAGTGAAGTCATGACCGATGTTCGTTCTCCCCAATTTAAAACCAATTGGACCCAGCTTTCTCTTTTTTACAACATAGTCAGGAAAGACAACCCTAGAGCGCAACATATATTAGACCGTTGTGGGTTTTCAGGCATGTTCCATGTCAAGCTATTGAATGCTGACAACTCAATGGCTGAAGCTTTAATGGAGTGGTGGTTTAAGAAAACCAGGACTTTTCATTTTCCAGAATTTGAAGCATGTATTACTCCACTAGATTTTGTTAGGCTCACTAAAATACCAATAGGATTTGGTAGGGTGAGACAAATATGTAGACATGTATCCCCAGAAGACAGAGTTGTGTATGATGAGCGGTGGTTCTCAGGTGCCAAGGCTCTGCGTGATGCAATTTACCAGGCTCAGGTCAATGACCCAGAATTTGAGGGTAATAAAGTGCCCCCATGGGGAACCAACAACAGTGATGTTCTTAGTGGGCACATAGTTCGTTATATAGTTAGTCGAAAAGGCCGAGACAACAAAGATATCGCTGATGAGTTAACTAGAATGTTTTTATTCTGGTGCATTGGTAGATGGTTGGTCGGAGACACAACTACAAGGCTAAAGAAAGGGTGGATACACTATTTGGAAGACTTGGATAATGTGGGCAACTACGACTGGGGGTGGGCTGCATTGGGAAATTTGTATGAACAACTGGATAAGTGGAGTTCTTGTGCGACTAATGATATGAGAGGTATGTGGATGATACTCGAGTACTGGTACTACTTCTACTTTCGCAACTGCCAGTCCTTACCTCAGCGCGGAGAGGATCTGTTACCCGAGGTGGCAAGGCGTGCACCATTCCCTGCCCATGAATTTTTTATCAAAACAAACATTGACCCGGCCGAACAAGTGCAACTAGATAGGCATAGTCTTTATGTGACTAGGTTGAATCTTGATACTTGAACCGCCACCACCATTGAATGGAAACCGTGGATTCAGGATGATCACTGCGAGGACCCTTTGGTATTAGAAGCAAGAAGGGTGTCAGGTTATTTATCCTTTCATTTAAATTCCATGATTGTTGTTTGGTTTTTTGATGGATACTTATCTTATAGTTCCAACCATATTTTTTTTCAGGTTTAAGAATGAAGTTTCGCAAGAGTCATTACCTCCATGAACGGTGTTGGCGGCAGCTTACGGGTACGATAGTTATGCCTTCAGCCCCCCCAAATGAGGATTCCACGATTGTGGACGGCGCTCAAGTGACTGAACCTGAACATTATCTGCTTGTCACTGCCGATCATTACCACAGGTGGTGGACATGCACAAGCGTTGGATTTTATTTTCCTATGGTACAGCATGCGAGGAACAAGGATGAGTTTGGTGTTGCCACTAGAGGCAAAGTCGCCATGCCCTACGGTACTCAGCCTGACCTCTACTGTCGCTCCAGTCAGTACGTGCCCCTACCTGAGGTATACCGTGACCTACCTGAAACTGTCAGTAGTTATCACGTATACAGAGCTGGGAAAGACCTTACGATACCTTTCAACTGCGAAGAACCCATCACTTATGATCCCACTCAGATCAACAAATCACCTGTAAGTTTGTTTTAATTGTCGTGAAGTCCTAATATTTTGAAGTTACTTTTATTTTGTTATGACGTAATATTTCCATGGGTTTGTTTAGAAAGAATTGCTTAGCCACATTTTTAAGCAACAAGCGTGCATTAACTCCATGAGGTCCAATATCTTTGATGAGACAAAACAGTGGGAGTTGGGTAGTAGCTCTTCAAACTCTGATTTTGAACGCAGCAACCCCGACCGAAGTGCTCGTACATCTCCAAACATCCAAACACAACCCTCTCAGGTGCCTAACACAAGGGACCTTTTTGGAATGAGACTTGGAATGGACATGGGTGCATGGCAGCAAACAACGTATGGTGGGGGCGCATCCTCGAGTTCACAAGGTGCGTATGCATGTTCCAATATGGACGTGGATCTTAACCAGTCAAGCCATCCAACGGAATACCAGTGGATTCAAGGTTTAGAAGACATGGATACAACCGTGCAGGAAACTTCTGTGCATCCACCTTGTCTCTCGGTCGTGGCGTAGTTAAAGGGTTAAACTTTTACATGTTTTTAAGTAGTTGTTGCGTATTTCTAGATGTTTAAAAGGTCCCTCACAACCTTAGTGTTCATCGTGTTGCTTTGTTATTTGAACTCTTTCGTGTAGTACTAACGTACAAGTAGTTGAATGTAGTTTCTTTAATGGTTCCGATTAACATAATAGTCATGCCGAAATTGAGTTTTTTTTTTTTACATAATAGTTTGGTTATTTTTAAAAATTTAATTGTCTTTATTTCAAAAATAGGTGTCACTTCGTATGGTAAGGTCATTCCAATAAGATTCGTATAGGTCAAGATGTCTAAGATATCTACCATATTATTATTAAAGGATATCCTGAATAGGGACCTATGGCATGGGTAGTAGGGAATCGAATATTGTTTTGGGTTGTGTGTCAACAATTGAGTGTATAAATGGACATGCATGGAATACACAACAAGACTACATTTACCTTATAAGATTCTGTTTTTTCAAACCATGGCTAGATATACCAAAATAGAAGACTTAACATTAATTAGGGCATGGTCATTTGTTCATAAAGTAGAGGATATTCGAAGAATTGATTTTGATATCGTCAGGAATAGAATTATGGAGAGGTTTAGTTGTTCTGGAAACACAAATGCAAGAGACGTTGATTCGTTGCGTGATCGATGAGGCACAATACTCAGATACTGTATATTGAAATTCAGAGATCGTGGTATGAACACATGATTGTCCCTAGACTTACACCAGTGGAGATATTAAGTTTTCATACATGTGTTTCGGGGTTTTTTTTTTTTTTTTGTATTTAAATCTATTTATTTGCTGTTCAAACGAATAATCAGTTTACTTATTGGTTGCAGGAGCGAAGGGCAAAAGCTGATTTTCTCGCACGTACTCGTAGGAGATTTCCTTTTCAAGAATATATATTTATAATTTTCCGGAAATGCACCCGGGAAGACTCAGATGAGTTATCCAAAGTGTATAAGTTGTGGCCTTAATTCATCTTCAGACAATCAACTTTTTGTCCTTGTCCTTTATGTGGTGGTTATGTGTATAAAAAGTCGATGTTTTGATGAATGTATGAAGCACATTTTCATTTTTAGTTTTAGATCCTTGTTTTTTATTCCTTGTTTCCTTGTGTTCTTCAATTTTCTTTGCTCATTAATCAATGCCGCCATATACAACTGAAGAAGACACATCGTTGATAAACGCTTGGGCGATCATTGTGAAGCAGGAAGATATAACACCCCGGGTAGTGTGTGGTGCAGTTGAAGCATGGAACAAAATACTTCGAGAATTCACAACCATATGTGGAAACCCTAACCGAAGAGCCTTTGTTTCTTTGGCTTCTCGCAAAATAATTATTATGCGAGGAATTACCAGGTATATTAGACTTCAGAGAACTATAATTCGGCAACAGCGTCGGTACGATGTTTATCGGCAACCAGGACGTGTTCAGCTACTTCCTCCAAGAGAAGAGATAATAAGTGATTTCAGAGTTGTAACTACGCTTACCGTTTCTTAGTTTTTGGGGGCTTAATCATAATATATTTCCTTGGTTTTTCAGGAACAAAGGGCGGTAGCTGCATTTCCTACCACCTATGATGAAGAGTTTATTTTTTACGACTGTTATTTAGTTGTAATACATCATTTTCCACAATTCAACATTCACAATAATGACCAAACTTGATTTATAAGTCCCATAACGAGACAAAACTCGTCCTTTATAGTCGCATAGGGGTTTAAAGGCTTGTTGCACATGTTAAGTGTAACCGTGATTCCTACGAAAGTGAGTTAGTAATTTATGGTTTATGTTAATGTAATATGTTTTCGCCATACGATTATGTACTAAACGCTTTGATCAAACTATGGAATAGTATTGCTTTTTGGATTCGTTATTGGGGTGAGTTGTCAATCAATGTTGTACTTGTCTATCAATAAAAAGATTCTCAATCTTTTGAGTATGGGAGAGTAAATAAAACGAGTTGTCTATCATTGTCACTGTGAACTCAAATCATTTCAAAATGGAAATGATGGAAACAGTTGTCAATTCGATGAAGGGAATCACAATAATGGGATAAATTTTAAAAACAAGTTGTCATTCATTCAATACGAGAAAACGACGAAATAAGAATAATTATAAAGATTCCTAGATTTTATTATAAATATGAAGTTTTCTTCTGCATTACCCTCATCCCACTCATCCAACTGAAACCATAATACTCCTTGTGTAGCATACTATTAAGCTATTCTGTTTATCCCTTTATTTATTCTTCAAGTATGAAAATCTTTACTCTGGAGGAAGATGTGGCATTGATACGGGGTTGGGCTATGGTACAATCGGCTGAAGACCACCAACATCTAAGAGTTACTGCTAATGAATTTTGGAACAGAGTGATGGTGAACTTTGCTGAAATTGAAGGAAATCATAATGCGCGGAATGTTGGGTCGCTTAAAACCAGGGTAGGTAAGATAAGGAGGAATGTTAGAAAGTATGTAGCTATTCTTAAAAATATTTACGATCATCTGCCTCCTCCCGGACCAACAAGGAATAGAGAAACATATGTGAGTTTTTGTAACTTCTATACCTGCTTTATGTCTATTTTGCTTCAATGTTACCAATGACTAACTCAAACTTAAACTTCAATGTTACAGGAACATTGGGCGACCGATGCATATCTAGAGATCGAAGGAACCCAATTCAACCACTACGACTGCTTCATGATTCTCGTCCACTTTTTCCCAATGATGAATCCAGCACTTATCCATGTGTAAAAAGTTTTATCAGATTTTGTGGGTAAATCTATCTGTAAGCCCTCACGAGCCCTCACTCGTCCAACCATATGGAAGTGTTGGTTCAAAGGAGTGCAAATTTGTTTTGGCTTGGCTTTTGTGGTGTTATAACCATGTATTCTTGATTGCTTGTGAGTCTAATAAAATTCTTGTTTGCATTACTCCTGAAACAGTTGCGCTAACTTAGACCAAGCACTATGGTGCACTATGAAACAAAGGTGTTTCAAACGTACAATTATTATTATTGAAAGGTTAATTAGATGGATACACAAACACTGCAACCTTTCAAAACACATGTTAACCATGTACTTGTGTAACATATGCTCGCCACACTCCGTAAGGGCCGTCGTACCTAAACGTGTGGTGCTTCTCCACAGAGAAAATGCTCTTTGACCAAAGCGTCTACAAACAATGTAAACAGAAGAAACATTTCATAAGTAGAGAGTTATTTAGACTCAAACTTTAGTTGGATGAAATCACCATATTGTAGAAAACTTACCACATTAGCCTCATCATAATTAGGATGTTCTTGCCTGCATCTTATAACATAACTATGAAAAGTTCTCATGTCTCTCTTGATCGTATGTCGTCTATTCATCAACCCTCTTATCTGACGACCATTAGGATTTCCACCGTTCAATTCTTCAAACTTAGGTAAAACCGCAGCCCATAAATCTTGGTTGTTAAGATTTCCTCCTTCTAACTTGATTGCATAATAAGCTTTGATGATATTGTTATCTTCATTGAAAGAAAAGTTACGTCTCCCAATATTTATCATATTTATGTTTAAATAACAATGCGTTATTTTGAAAGGTGAAGTGGGGTGACATTATATAGTGAGTGCAAACTATTTGTGACCATAGAAAATATATTTGAGTATGAGATAATCTTACTTGTCAACTTGTGACCATAGAAAAGTGATTCAATCGAAACACCTTATCTTTTTGTATTGACAGGGTGTAATCACTTCAACCCCGACAAGTAAAAGATGTGTTGTCTCTTCACCCATTTCATGCTTGCTTTAATCAGTTGTGTGTAATCGAATAACCAAATAAGGTGCTCCTTATGTCATTCAATTGAACAGTGATATTTAAAAAAAAAAAAAAAAATCCAATTTCGTCTCAAGGTTATATAGGGTTGTATACAGAAAAAATCTGAATGGGTAAATGTTATTCAAATGGCCGGAATCGGGAGTGTAAGCGGAGTGTAACAACAAACGTATCACAACGGTAACCGGTGTAACCAGGGTGTAAATTAAAAAAGGTCAAACTGAAAGCGATGGAAAGTATCTCGCTATCCAGAAAGCGAGATAAAGTATCTCGCTAAAGTAAAAGCGAGGGAGATTCCATCGCTTTCTGAGCGGTACAAAATGTATCGCTTTCCTCCAAGTTACGGGAGGGCAACTGGGGATTCACAGCGTCTGTGAGGGAAGAGGAGAGAGAGGAGGGAATAAACGACGGTTTTCAGTCACATTATTCCCTCCTTTCTCTCCATAGAAAACAACCTCACTATTAATGCACATGATGTGTATGAATTAGACTACCATGGATGGATGTCTAAATATACTGTTTACTTGGTTCATGGCTCACTATTAATACTTGTTTGTCTTTGTTAGGCTGATGTTAAGGTGATCAAAACCTGACACCTCAAACGACATACGTAACAAGAGGACATCCAAACTCATTCTTATACAACAAGTTTGTTGTGTTCATTTCTTTCGTTCTCGTTACGCATTTTACACTGCTTTTACTATTTACTTGATCAAAAAATTTATTTTTTTATTTGATGAATAATACTAATGGTATTGTGCATTTCCATCTCTCTCAAAAAAAGTCTTATCCCCTCTCTCCGGTGATTTCTGGGCGATTTTCTCGCTACCACTAAATTCATCATCAAAACCAGTAATCACCTTTGAAAAAGGTCAACAATAGGGGCACTTAGGGCGGAGGGATTTAGCTATGATCAATTTGCTGAAGAAAAAAACTGTTAAGACGAAGATTTACAAACGAGTTGCTTCCGATCCAGATCCTCCTAACATTGGAAAAGTTTCTAATCGTTCTTCACAGTTAATCACCACCACCCCACCCTCCACTACCCTTTCCCTTCCATGCTACATAATCATTGGTCCTTTTCTTCTGAACTTTCCCACTCTTGTTTTCCTTACCATAACCACTTACTCAGTGACACCACTACCCCCTCCACACAACCACCTACAACCCCACCCCTTTAACCCCATCAAAACTTTAAAACCACCGTTCGCACTGCTTTACGAAATTCATCCTATCAAAACAAACTCTGATTACAATTGCATATCTATGATTCTCATATGGATCTCTTTGTGAAAAGACGAGGGTACCGAGTACACCACCAAATCTCTTCTTTTGCGGAACAAAGAATATATGTGTAAAATATTGCTTGCAGTAAATAACAGAACAGTGCAAAAATTAAAATCACACGCACAAGATTTTTGTTAACGAGGAAACTACAAACTCGTAGAAAAACCCCGGGACCTCGTCCAGTTTGAATACTTAAGAATTAAGTCGCTAACACACCTACTCTCAGACTTCAGACTAGCTGGTGCAGACAATATGACCCTAATTCGATTATTAGTCACA
>JAJJMA010017538.1:0-19538 GCA_023529015.1 Papaver nudicaule | reverse complement strand
CAGTCTTCGTCTCGATTAGTTGTAGAGTAAACTTATCAAGGATTGTGTTTTTGTCTCATAAACTTGACAGCTGACTTGAGATAGCAATATCAGTGGGTTCAACCGAGCAATGCTCTAACAAAAATCATTGCTAAGTGGGGCGAAGTGACCCGCATGTGGCATTTTTTTTTATGCTAAGGATGAATCATATCATCAACTAAAAAACCGCCAAAGAGTCGTACAAAATTTGATTAGCAATGATGTCAGGAGGAACATCATTCCAATCTTCAGAAATACTTCCTCTCCTACTAAATTTGGCAAGCTCATCAGCTGCCTTATTGCAATCTCTAGAAATATAACTACACTGCCAACTAGTGACAGTTCTAAGTAAAAACAAAGCATCAAGCAGAATCAACTCATTCTCCCAAGCAATGGAATGCGCAGATCCATTTACATAGCCTGCAACACTTCAAATCCGTCTGAATTGTCAGCTGCATTATGTTCATCTCCCTGCTCCACTGCACAACTTCAAGGAAAGCAAGGCACTCTGCTTTTGAATTCATTATTCCTTGGTAGCTCCTTGTCCTTCTGCCTCTCCATAAACCTGCAGAACAACGAGCAATTAGTCCAATTCCCATAGATTTATCACTTTGTTTGTATGGTATATCACAATTAACAGTTATATGTGGATGTAATGCAGGTAACCAGGTAGCCTGAATAACAGGTTGCACTGAATTGCTAGTACAACTACGGGAAGATTTTGGTTTGCTGATCTTGTCGAGTATATTTGATACTTTATCAACTATTTTTGCATATAATTGATTGTGACACCGGTAAATCAAAAAAGCATAATAATTGATATAAGGAGATACCAATATTACTCTGGTTGATACCAATCTATGAATCCAATGGTCAAAATTGTTTTGTTTTATATGAACTGATATCAGTCGTAGTAATACTGGTATCCGATCATCAAAAATGTTCGAATGGCACACGAATACTTTCTTGTCCTCACGAAAATTGATTTTGTATCCGAAGTTGTGATTAATGGATAGTAAGTCAAGTGGTGCCACAACAATGAATACCGAAAATATGAAAATAGTAACATGTACGATGTACCACAATATGGTCCAGGTAGGTACAAGTATCAAGTCAAGATAAAGATATAAGATAAGTGATTAAAAGGTGGCCAAAAATACATGGCAAGTGATTAAAAGGCTTGAACGCCAATGCCGTACATCAAAACTATTGACTTATTAAAACACTAAAGCATGTCAGTGCTGAATCTAGATAGTAATGACCATCCAATCTCCGTTCACCGGACCTAAAAGAAACACATTACAGGGAAATGGTATATGTGATCCCAAAAAAATGAGATGAAGAAAACTACTATCTCCTCTCATTTTGAAACTACTGAGTTAAACAGTAATGAAGTAAAGGTGTAAATAAAATATATAGAAGTAAGATACCGAAATCCATTTGTCAGTGTAAAAATATGTGTAAGGTCAATGCAAAGATATTCAAACGATTTTGCCATACTAAAATATGTATAAGGTCCTCATCAGTCAAGCTGTGCCCATGTTATTGACAGCAGAGCTTCCACTTTCTTATTCACACGACTCAAGCTAAGGGTGCGGTCACCTGTAACCACTATATATACAACCATATCAAGTCTGGTTCAACATAACTTTGTTTCTCTCATTCTATAACTCAACACAATCAAGTTGCAATGGCAGTGGGTTTCATTACTGAGATGAGTAATGAGAGATACAATCAATACAATGGAAGAATGACTAAAGTTGTTATACTCTCATGTATGATGGCTGCCATGGGTGGACTTCTCTTCGGTTATGATATTGGAATTTCAGGTTTATTTTCCATTGCCTTTCATTTTTTTTTTTTTGGCATATGAACGGTAGATTTTGATTGGATGATTGATTGTAGTTTGCATTATATGAAAACCTTTTCAAAATAAGAGGTCTGTGTATTTGATTTGTCCAATGAAGCATATAAATTTGAGTTTGAAAATTTTCCATTTGCAGGTGGAGTGTCATCAATGGAACCATTTTTAAGTAAATTCTTCCCAAAGGTTTATAGAAGAATGAAAGAAGATACAAACATCAGCAACTACTGCAAATTTGATAGTCATCTCTTGACTGCATTCACTTCATCTCTCTACATTGCTGGTCTAGTGGCATCTTTCTTTGCATCATCAACTACCAGGTCCTATGGTCGGAAGCCCTCGATACTCATAGGTGGCTTTGCTTTCCTTGCTGGGGCCGCTCTTGGTGCAGCTGCAGCCAACATTTACATGCTTATATTAGGACGTGTATTGCTTGGTGTAGGCATTGGGTTCGCAAATCAGGTAACTGAAACGGCATACCACATATTTGCCCTTACCTCTTTCTGTACGCATTGACTTTGGAAAATGGACCTGCAGGCGTATAGTCTATACCTTCAAATTGTTGCAAAATCTAATCATTAAATTTTGCAATGCACTTCATTTGCTAAAGTTTATTGTGTTGTTGATTTGTAGGCAGTCCCATTGTATCTGTCAGAAATGGCGCCTGCCAGATACCGAGGAGCAATGAACAATGGTTTCCAATTATGTGCTTGTCTCGGAATTTTATATGCTAATCTCATCAACTATGGCACAGAAAAGATTAAAGGTGGTTTTGGATGGAGAGTCTCTCTTGCCACTGCTGCTATTCCAGCTACAATTTTATCCATAGGATCTATATTTCTACCGGAAACCCCAAACAGTTTGATTCAGCGAGGGAGTGACCATCAAAAAGTGAAGTTAACGCTACAGAAAGTAAGAGGCACTGCTGATGTGCAAGCAGAGTTTGAAGATTTGATCAAGGCTAGTTCTACAACCAGTGGGCAATATCATAATCCACTGATTCCACTCCAACTAATCTTGCAAAGAAGATACCGACCTCAGCTCGTAATGGCAATAGCTATACCGTTCTTCCAACAGGTAACAGGAATCAACGTTATTGGGCTGTACGCACCGTTAATATTTCGGACAATTGGATTAGGCGAAAGTGCATCACTTTTATCAGCTGTCTTAACAAGTCTCTTCTCAATAGGTTCAACCTTAATGTCAGTGTTCATAGTCGACAAAGTAGGACGTCGGTTTTTGTTCATGGCAGGGGGGATTATAATGTTCGTAACGCAGTTATTGGTCGGTTCAATAATGGCATACAAACTTGGAGATCATACTGAACTAATGACAAAAGGATATGCATATTCAGTACTAGTATTGATTAGTGTTTACGTCAGCGGCTTTGGAATATCTTGGGGTCCATTAGCTTGGTTAGTTCCTAGTGAGATTTTCCCATTAGAAATCAGATCAATAGGACAAAGTATAACTGTGGCTGTAACTTTTGTATTCATGTTTATAATTGCTCAAACCTTTCTAACAATGCTGTGTCATTTCAAAGCTGGGATTTTCTTCTTTTCTGGTGGTTGGGTATTTGTAATGACAGTGTTTGTGTATTTTTTCTTACCGGAAACTAAAAACATACCGATCGAACAAATGGATAGGATTTGGAGGAAACACTGGTTCTGGAAGAGAATTGTTGGGGAAGAAGAAATTGGAGAGTGCAAAGATTAGTAGGATTTGTATGGGAAATGAAATGATTCATGTAATCTTGAAAAACAATCTTATACATATATGGTTGTGCACTTGTGCCATGCCTTGCGTTTTCTGGCCCTGATAACTATGTCAGGCTTTACTTGGTTTATAAAGTTCCGCGCATGCGTCATATGCTGCAGCTGCTAAATAAGATTATTGCTGGCGCTGCAAGTTTTAACCAGCTTAACTGTCAGCCAAGAGGCAGGAGAGCCTGGAGCGGTATTATGACCTTTGCGATGAAAATCTCCGTGCGAATCTTTTGCAGAAACACAAATTACTTGTCAATTGTGAGAACGTTGAAAACAGTTACAGAATCACCAACAAAGTTTCCCAGTAAACTGGATGTGGAGGAACAAAAGTATCCAGATTTATTGAAGAAATGTGGTGTAACTTTAGATTTCAATCATGGAAAAGCACTTCATGCAAAACTCATGAAAGAATCGTTACTGTCATCACTTTTTCTTCATAACCATCTCTTAAACATGTATGTGAAATGGGGTGATACAGAGACAGCTTGTAAGTTGTTTGATGAAATGACTCACAGAAATGTTGTTTCTTGGTCATCTATTATTGCTGGTTTAGTTCAGCAGGGGTTTTATGAGAAAGGTTTAAGTTATTTTTGTTTGATGCATCAGTCTGGGTGTAAGCCTAATGAGTTCACCTTTGTAAGTTCACTAAACGCTTGCTCGTTTATAGATAGTTCAACACAAATGTACCAACTATACTGTTTGATTATTCAATTAGGATTCGAGTCGAATGTGTACTTGACGAATGCATTTCTTTCAGCTTTGTTTCGGCATAAGAAATTAAATGAAGCCATGGAGTTGTTTGAGAAATGCCCCGAAAGAGATATTGTTACTTGGAATTCTATGATTGGTGGGTTCTTACATATTTCATATTCAGAAATCCCAAGTTTTTGGTGTAGGATGAATCACGAAGGGGTGGAACCTGATAATTTCACGTTTACGAGTATTCTTACTGGTATGGCTGCACTTTCTAATTTGCAAATGGGTTTGCAGGTTCATGGACAGCTTGTTAAGTATGGTCACTTGGATGAAATTTGTGTTGGGAATTCTTTAGTTGATATGTATTTGAAGTGTCAGAAATTTGCTGAGGCTTTAAGGGTATTTAACGACATGCCTCATAGAGATGTACTCACATGGACAGAAATGGCCTCTGGATGTTTACAGTGTGGCGAACCAAGTGAAGCTCTCAAGATTATTGCAAAGATGAGAAAATTGGGTGTGAAACCTAATAGGTTCACATTAGCATCTGCATTTAACGCATGTGCAACTTTAGCTTCACTGGAAGAAGGTAAAAAAGTTCATGGGTTAAGGATTAAATTGGGGGATGAAATTGATGTTGCCGCCGATAACGCCCTGCTTGATATGTATGCAAAATGTGGATCCATGGAGGACGCATCGGGGGTATTCTGGTCAATGAAGGATAAATCAGTGGTTTCCTGGACTACTATGATAATCGGTTTCGCACAAAATGGTTTCGCTAGAGAAGCTGTGGAGCTCTTCGAAAGAATGAAGCTGGAAGAAGTTGCACCAAATTATATAACCCTTATTTGTGTTCTGTATGCATGTGGCCAAGGAGGGTTTATTGATGAAGGTTGGCATTATTTATCCTCCATGGCCCGTGAATATGGAATTGTTCCTGGGGAAGATCATTATGCATGTATGGTGCTTCTTCTTGGACGGTTAGGTCGGACTAAAGAAGCTGAAGATTTGATACGAAGAATGCCATTTCAACCGGGTTTACTAGTTTGGCAAACTTTGCTTGGTGCTTGTTCTGTTCATGGAGACATTGAAACTGCAAAAATAGCAGCGAAGGAAGCTCTCTCCCTAGACAAAAAAGATCCTTCAACTTATGTGCTGTTATCGAACACTTATGCTGACTCAAGTAATTGGGATGATGCTTCAAAGTTAAGGAAATTGATGCAGAATACAGATGTAAAGAAGAAACCCGGATACAGTTGGATTCAATTAGCTGGGAGTGGTTGATTGGTTCAGCATTGATATAACAATTTGCATGTTCTGGGTGTCTATGAGCTTTCTAGATTTGTGAGCAAATTGTTTAGGGTTATGTAGTCTTGTCTTCGGCATTGTCATACTTTCACAACTGAAGGTGCCAGACACACCAAGAGAAATTCCGAACAACTGCTGTTGCCCCACTTGCAGAAACTCTTCAAGGAACCTGAAAAGTTGTACTAATTGAATCAGATATTATTCGAAACTACAGTTTTTATGAGATTGTAATTAGGGTGTTGAAGTTCTTAGCCTGTGTTCTGAAGCTTGGAGGAAGGAGGAGTACAATTCTTGATGAAATCGTAAAACCCCTTAGTCTAGGGTGTTTACGGGGTTCCAAATGAGATATACCAGTGTGTACAGGCTTAAGAAACCGATGCACACACCTACAAACACCTAAGGGCTCTATCCTAATTCAAGTTTGACGTAAACCTGTCAATCTTCCTAGTGATCATCTGGTGTGATGGTTCTATAAGGGGAAACTCAGACAATGCGTGGCTGGTTCGTTAACAATGGCTGTTTTCGATATCTTTTGGCTTAGGCATGTGTTTTGCCTAATAACTTGTGGTGATTGCAGGGCAACAATAAATTATAGTATTGTTGAACCCGACGGAAGTTCTGTGATCAAGGCCAAAGCTCAGTGGCTCTATCAGGTGGTGGAAGCTGGGTGGGATAAAATGGTCTGTAGGCTGCAAGACTTAAGAAGGGCTAATATCCCAGCAGACTGCTTAGCTCAAGGGATCCTTTCATGGAAAGTGGTCAGAATATCGTCTTACTTGTGCTGGGTTTTTGCTTCTACTAAAAAAATCCTCAGTGGTCAGTAGAGATGTTTTCTTTCCTTCCCATATTATTTTCACCCCAAACGATCAGTTTGATGTGCAAGTTCTGAGTGTATTTATTGATCTGTCTCCGGTGTTTCTGTTGGGGGCCCTTGGTGTGCTGGACTCTGGAGTCTGGACTGCCCTTTTCAAGGGTCTATAGTCGCTATTTTCATGCAAAGGTTCACCTGTTTCGATCAAGCAAAATAAAGTATTTTTCTGCTAGACACAAAGCAAGCAAGAGACATACTCACCATGTCTATGTGACTGTTATAGAGATTCGCATACCAATTGGACTTTAAGTCTCTTTTACGTATGATTTACTATATTTTTGAGCTCACATCATATCCTAAAGTAAACAAACAACAACAAGTACTAAAAGCAGCCTCAAAAAAATGCATTTATTCCATAGAGTTTACCTCTATTCGAGCAATACAATATTACAATATGAACAGCTCAATTTAATTTACAAGTACACATTTCGTTTCAGAGATGGCTTGAAGATTAGATTAAGCAAGAAGAGAAGATAGTAAAAACAACTTGGGACATATTTCAAACCATGTCTAAATATCTTACAGAAGCTTAAATGACCGCTGCAGACTCTAAAAGGGCATCTATGTAATCTTTAAGCTTCGCTTTTGTCATCGCACCTTCTCTTCTGCTTGCTGGAACTTCTTTCCCGTTTTTGAAGATGATTAAAGCCGGCAAGCCATAAATTTTGTACTCTTCAATCAGCTGAGGGTTCAAATCATGGTTAATCTTCACGACCTTTAATCTGTCTTCGTATTCCTACAAAGTCAAAACATAACCCATTGCAGGATTTTCAAAATTAGAAAAACTACCAAAAAGTTATGCACCTTTATATATGGCTTATGATCATCCATCAGTAACAAGTTCCATGACATGCTGCTACTAACCAAATCAGGATTCAAACGAAGAAAGGATATGGTAGTAAAAACAAAAAGATGGTTCCAGAAAACATAGCAAAAAGAGGTAGACCTCTGTAAAAGCAAAACAATAGTAAAAGAGGAATTGGTCATTTTACAGAACCATCAACTGCCTCAAAACTCGACAAAATGTAAGAATCCTCTCTAATTCCCGGACAAACTTTTCCACCATCTTATAATGAGTCTATATATCTAAAACTAGGTTGTGGTCTATATTTATTATGAACCTCTTTCGAGTAGTCATTCACTTAAGCAGGGCAAAGCTTGTTATTATTCTCCCTAAAAATTTAAGGCTCCCTTGGAATCCCGAAAGGATATGCACTATACCACATGCCTTCATTTCGTCTAAGACGATATGATACTTTTATTGCTACTCGTATTTTGGATCAAAAGGCACAAGAATGGTGAATTTACAGTAAGAGGAAGTTCAATAATTTGATACAGGAGCGCCTTTTCTCAATAACTTGGGTAATATGGTATAGTGATTACAATAACTACATAACCCTTGTGTGATGTTTCATTTACCGTAAAGAGCAAAACAAGATATAGGTTGCCATAGGAGTCCTTAACTTTACCATTAAAATATCTAACACTAGTTACTCACTTAACACTAGCATTGAATCACCTGTTATTCAACATGCGCATTAGCGTGCAACCAAGCTGAGGTAAGGAATTGTTCCTTCGGCAACCCCAAAAGAGCAGTCACTCTGTTCATCTGTTGCTACAGGAGCCGCTTTAGGCTCTATAATATTAAAGTTCTCCTCAAGTCCCCATTAAAGTTCTTATCTTATATTAGTTCATTTCTAACATACATCCTAATTAAAACAACAAAACATGGATGTTTTTTCACCTAATAATTTGCAACAAAGAGAAACCATTTTCTCTTCTACAATTTTCTTTCAAAAGATTTATGCAAGGTTTTCAATTCATTCACAATTAACTAATAATCGAAAAAAAAAGAAGGAACAAGTCATAATTGTATACAAACCTTAGAAGCCCATTCAATGGCAGGAGAAATCAATTTACACGGTCCACACCAATCAGCAACAAACTCAACAAGTACAGGAGTTTCAGACTTCAAAACAATCTCACTAAACTGATTTTGATCAATCTCAGTTACTCCACAGCTAACTACACTCCTTCTGAATCGAACCCCTAATTTTGATTGACTCTGAGATTGAAACAAAACCCTTTTCTTAGGATAAGAAGACAAACGATTGGTTTTCTGTACATTGAGCTTGGAAGTGATTTTACAAACAGGAGAAACAGCAGCAGCAGCAGATGAAGAAGAAGAAGAATGGATTAATAGTTGAAATGAGGTTGTTGTTGGATTTGAAATGACCGTCACCATTATCAAACTCTTTGTGCTGAGAGAGAATGAAAGGCTTTTTTAAAATTAGGGTTTCGGATTTGATAAAAGAAAAATGTAATTTTTTTTTATCTCAAGCTGAAAATTTCAGTATGAAATTAGTTATTTGTGGTTTTCGCTTGTAGTGAGAGTACAGTTGATGTTGCTTTATCATCACAGAAGGTTTGGTTGCTGTACACTCGGATGAATGGGTTGTATACTTACTTTGTGACTTCAACATCAACCACGTGTCCGAATCATTCATTTCATTTTTGTTTTTAAAGAAAGGAGCTAGACAAGAAGTCATGAGGCCGGTTCGGTTCCTTATGCATCAGACAAACGGGCTAGTGCAGTTTTTGCCAGTAGAGCTGCCAAACAATGTAGGGCAGCTCAAAAAACCGAGAACCATGGTGAACTGCACCAAACCGAATCGAAAATTGAAAAAATCAAACCGAGCCAAGGCTAATGGTTATGGCGATGGTGCAAGAATTGAAAAATCAAACCTTATGGCGATGGCTAGCCATGGAACCGAACCGAAGAGCCAGGGTGTGCACCGAATTTTTAGTGCAGTCCAGATTAGGCTAATATTATCCGTTCATCTGTGATTTTTCTAAACATATGTGAATATTACTTCTAGTTCTCTTGATTCTATCTTATCCAGACATGAAATATCCTCTACCACTTCGATTAGTATTAATTATCATATGTCTTATTTTGTGGATTCATCTTAATGAATGTTAGGACTTAGAAGACTTGGAATCATGTATCACATTGTAAGAACTAAAGTTAATGAAAGAATGCAGGTAATCTATCTATCAAAAAACTTCTCTTGTTAGTTTTGCAAACTGACAACTTTTTAGAATTCACGTTTTTTCACCAAAATCGCACCAAAAAATCCGAACCGAGATGGTACGGTTTTAAAACCGAACCGATTATACATGGCGACGGTGATGGTGCAAGATTTGGAAAACCGAAGACTATGGCGATGGTGATGGCTGGGCATAAAACCGAGCCGAACCGAGCCATGCGCAGCCCTACCTAACATGTAAATTAGCCAGTTTGATAGTCAAGATAAAATCTTTATCGAACGATTGAGTCTCTATCACCTGATATGGATTATGTCGCCCATCAAAGATTTTAGTGTCATTTGTTGTCTTTATGTTGCGCGCTATAATCTCTGGCGTTGATTAAGTTTTCATCAAACGGTCTTAAATATATGGCCTATAAATATTTAATATCGAACTCAATTTAACTCACACCTTCTCTAGAATCTCTTTTGACTCGAAAGATTTTCTACTACTCTCATACGCATGTTACTAGAATATGGATGATCGACGTAATAATTCACAACATCGCGGTATTAAGTATACCATAGAGGAGGATTTGTGTATCCATACAAATTATGTGGAGCAATGTTTCACAAATGTTGATGGTGTACCTGCAGAGATGAATGAAACTCTCTGGTTGAGTACATTTCGAAAGTTCGTAGAAGAGAATGGAAACATTAGAGGGCGTGATCCAGGCATGTTGCCCGATCGTTTCGAAATGATCAACAAAGAGGTTAGTCAATTTGTGGCTTTAAGCATGTGAATTAATCGAGTAAGAATGATTGGTGAAAACAATGATGATGTATTAAGGAGATCACTAGTGAAATAGGAAACACTGAACGGCAAATTTTTTTGTTTCATAAGGTTTTTCGTATACCTATGGTGTTGCCGAAATACAACCCATTTTTTTCGATGCTTCTCCACCACCTACAACTCAATTAAGCTTATAGGGAAATTGTTTTAATTATATGTAATTTTCTTTCAAACTTATTTTGCTTTTAATTATCTTAATATTATGATTTCTTTTTCTTTTAAGTGTAAGTTCTAATTTAAATTTAATAAAATATAAAATCAATACGGATTTGATGTTTAATCATTAACTAAAATAATTGGGCTAACGGGTGGTACCCAACAAATGATCAATTGCCGACTTTGGTACCCAATAACTCAGATATTAAGGGATGGTACCTGGTGTTAGGGCATTGTCCGGTCAAACCCACTAGCGTTGGTATGTCAAGCTGGTTGTCAGTTTTAGGTGTCAAAACACAATTCTTGATTTAGCCTACTAGAGTTTAGATTTCGGAATTGGGATACGGACTAAGTAGCAGAGACCTTGAAGACGAAGACTGTGAAGACAAAGAAGACATCAATTATTCTTCATCGATAAAAGGTTAGTAGGAGTTATGACTTTTATGGAAATTCTTTTATTCTACTTACTCTATCTTTTGAAATAGTTGACTACTTTAGTAGTGATACTAATAGCGATTGATATCGTGAGTTATGTTGGTATTTGTTCCCAAGAATACTAAGTTTACAAGAATGCATGGGATAGATTCGATACCATTTGTCCATTGCAATGGTTTGCTTGCAAATCACTTGTTGGATATGGGTGAATCTAAAGGAGTACTCTTGAGCAAGAGTCCAGTGGATTATAGCTGAGGGTGTATAACACGTCTAAGTACTGGCCCAACCCAGAACTTCCAGCGGATCCAAGTTAAACCCTAATTTGGAAAACGACGCTTCCCGAACCGTACGGTGAACTGAGACTCGGAATTTCTCCTGAGTTCCAAAACATCAATTTGTACGCGTACTAGTACGTGAACCTCAGATTCGATGCATTTGGTCGTGATTCAGATGGACGGTGTGCGAACCGCCCAAGGTGAATATTCTCTGGGATTTTCACACTGTTTAAACTCTGACTCCTTATCTCTTAGTTGGACTTGGTTATCACGAAAATATCTACTGTGGTCCATCTAACGGTTCTCAATGTGTCAATAAGATAAAGATTATCTCTGGGCTGTTGGATCTCTATCTTGAAATGTTTATGAGCTAATAAAACACTTGGCAGATAAATGTTAAAAGATTTCCAATTTGAGATAATCTCTGTTTACTTGGTTTGCAAGTTAGGGTTTCCTAAACTTGTGGGACAAGAAACTAGTTGCTTTATTCGTAAGCAACCTATCTTATTGAGTGTTATAAATAGAGGTGTCTAAGGACGAAAACCGCAAGCATCAAGCATACGTGAAGATTCTCTGTGGAATTGATCGTAAACTCTTTTCACTTCGGTGAATGCTTGTTGTGGTATAGTCATCCTCTATTAGGTAGTAGTTCATCTTGGGAATTACCTAACGACTATAAAGACTTCTCTTGAGAGTTGGGAAGCACAAGTAGGAGATTGAGACCTTGGTGGTTGAAATCGGAGTAACCTGTAACCTTGTTAACCTGATCACGTTCTTGTCTATTCTACGGTCCTTCTCTTCTGATATAAGGCCATTCAAGAACTAATATGTTACATACGAGGTTTGAAAGGAAGCAACGCACGGCTGCACTCGGTGTTGTAAGACCTAGTTAGCTCCAGTTGTATAAGTTTCTTAAGTGATTCTTCGTTTACAACTGAGGTAGAGGCAAGTTGGGCATAGTTTACTCGGTTTACTTGTCAGCCCCTGCTTGTAAGTAGATTTCCTTATGACCTGGAGAAATCCGAAGGAAGTCAGTTTGTGTATGTCAAACTGATAGAGGACGGTTCAAACATACAGTTGATAATTGAGGTTGCAAAGCCGAAATTGTTGACACAAGCCTTTAACGGCGGTTAAAGCAACTCCTAGGCCTGTAAAGGACGTCAGCTAGGGGAATCAAGTGCGTGACGATCTGTGGGGGATCTAGAGACGTAAGGAGTGCGACAGTAGCCAATTCGCTTGGAGGGCTTGAGTTGGTCTCTGCTACATCCCAGACCGAAGTCTTATAGTAGGCTAGTGTTTGTAGACAGTTTGTACTGTGCGGTGTTCAATCTGGACGAGGTCCCGTGGTTTTCTATAGGTCGTAGTTTCCTCGTTAAAAAAATCTCTGGTGTCTTGTGTGCTTTACTTTCCGCATTATATTCTCTGATTATATAATTAAAGCAAACACAAGAAGTACGTTATTAATAAACCTGATCGTTGTCCTCAATCCATCCATTGGGTTTACCAAGACCCTGTCTTGTGTCGGACTGATCCTTTGAGATCCAAACTCAGGTTAACGGATCTGGATATTGATTTTTGAGATCGTCCAGATCTGACCATAAGTCTCACGAGTCCAAACGAAAAGTTGGTTGTATTTCGGTACCCCTGCTTTTTCACCTGGAAATGACGTTGACTGTCAAGATCTCCTTTTGACCAATATATTTTCTAATTTTTCAAATTTATATTAAAATTTTATTGAAATTTACATATTTGTCCCTTTTTATATTAAAATAAAAATTTTTATTAATAGGAAAATATAAAGTCTTACAACCAGTGGGCCATCAGGCCTACAAACTAAAGAAACAGACAAAAAACAGGCATACAAGCCCAAAACAAATAAGCAAAAGGAAACAAACAAAAGCAAACAGAAGAAAAAGAAAACATCAACAGGGAAATCTATAGTAGCAAGTGTCAGGTAGCTCCATCTTCTTCAAATGTGCAGGTCTGGAATGGTACCATTTGGTTTGCCCTTTCTGAAGAGATACAGCCTCCTTGGCAAAAGCATCAGCTGCAAAGTTAACTTCCCTGTAAACATGTTTCATATGAATGGAATGAAGTCGTGTGCAAATTTTCCTCCATCTAGCAATAAAATTCCATGGGATCTTCTAGTTTTTGAAGGCCATCACCACAGCTTTTGAATCTGTTTGAAGTATAATCCTGTAGTGGTGTTCACTATAAGCCCATTCAAGAGCTCTGATAACAGCCATGACTTCAGCCATGAAGTTTGTAGTAATTCCCATTCCACCTTCTTCAGCAAACACAAAATCTCCACAGTGATTTCTAGCTAAGAAGCCATAACCAGCTAAACCAGGATTACCTTTAGAGGCCCCATCACAACACAAGAGCAGAAACCCCTCATCAGGAAAATGGAAGAAACAATCTATTGGGTTCAGATTCCTAATCTTCTTGGCAGTAATACCAAAACAATCAAGAATCTGCCTATCATAAGTAGTATCCCACATGTGTCCCTTTAATCTACAATGACTACTCTGAATTTTATGAAAAATGCTTCTTCTAAGATTATTAGTTTCAGGAGTAACATTATCAAAGAAAATCTGGTTCCTTAAGTGCCAAAGTTCCACCATAGTAGTGAAAGTTGCAATGTACCATAATTCTTGAATAATAGAGCTCTTTCTTCTTCAATTAATAAACAGATCATCCAAACATGAAGGAGTATTGAAAGAAAAGATACCTGCAATCCAAGACCAAATTTGTTTACTGAAGGAACAGTTCCAGAGAATATGTTCAAGAGAGTCTTCTTCATTGTGACAAATGTAGCATCTAGAAGCAAAATGGAAACCTCTCTTCCTCAAATTGTCTTCAGTAGCACAGACTTTTCTAGCAAGTTTCCATACATTTGCAGCTGTTGAAGGATGCACAGAGCTTTTCCAAATCTTATTGTAAATTTTGTTAACTGGATAACAAGTTCTGACAGAGTTCATAGCTGATTGAACAGTGAAAGAGCCATGTTGAGTGCCACACCATATCAAAGTATCTACACCACCATGCAGTACTGGTAGAGCAGATGTAGAGAAAAATTGAAGGAAGAAATCAGGGATGTGCCACTGACCATTTACAATTAACTCACTGACCTTCATTGCAGGGAATTGTTTGATCATATTATGGTTTGGGAATAGATCAGCTAAGGGTTTAGCCATCACCCAACTATCATGCCAAACAGATATTTTTTCCCCTGACCCAACAATCCATCTAGTATTGTCCTTGAACTCCTGAAGTACCATTTTGATTCCAGGCCAAATAGATGATTGTTTGTGGTACTTAATCCACTGTCCATTCTTATCTTTAAATTTTGCTAAGAAGAAAAGTGCCCATTCTTCAGTAGAGTTGTGCATCCTCCATAATAATTTCAGGAGAAGAGCCTTATTGATGTCCTTAAATCTCCTGATTCCTAACCCACCTTCTTCTTTTGGAGAGCAAATCTTTTCCCATGCTAGAGTAATCAGTTTTTTCTCATCAGATTTCCCTGTCCAGAGGAAATTCCTTACAACTCTTTCACAAACATCCATCACCTTTACAGGCCATTTGTATATGGACATGTTATATAATGGAATACTGCATAGGACAGATAGGACCAATGTTAGTCTTGCTTGGAAGGAGAGAAGTCTACCAATCCACATAGCCAACCTTTTCTGAAGCAATTCTACAAAACTCCATAAATGTTCAGCTTTAACTGCTCCTTGCACCAACATAACACCTAAATATTTGTCAGGAAATTTGGATATCCTCATCTGCATTATATCTGAGATCAGTGTTTTCCTTGCATCAGAAGTACCATCAATAAAAAGCTTGCTTTTCTCAATGTTAATGACTTGACCTGAGGCAGTTTGATACATGAGCAGTAAAGTTTTCAAGTTCTCTAAACTTTTTTTTCCTCCATTACAGAAGATAAAAATGTCATCTGCAAATAAGAGGTGAGAGGGGTGTATGCCATGTCTGAAAACCATTGGTTCAATTTTTTTGTTAGCAATATTGTTGCATATCTGTCTACTTAAAATATCTTCAGCAATGACAAATAAAATGGGTGAAAGAGGATCACCTTGTTTCAAACCTCTACCCACACCAAAGAAGCCAACTGGACCTCCATTGATCATAATAGATATTTTAGAAGTGTTGAGTAGGATGGATATCCAATTTATAAAACATTCTGAGAAACCAAAAGCCTTTAATGCAGCATTCAAAAACTTCCAGCTCAAAGTGTCATAAGCTTGTGAGATGTCAAGCTTCAATCCCACATTTCCTCCTCTTCTTTTAACAGTCATTTCATTAACAAGTTCAGAAGCAAGGATAATCTGATCATGAATAATTCTGCCCTTAATAAAAGCACACTGTTGTGGAGATATAATCTTATGCAGTAAAGTCCCTAACCTCATGGTGATGATCTTAGTAATAATTTTAAAACAAAAGTTGCTAAGGCCAATAGGCCTGAAGTTAGCAGCTTTCTTAGCACCTTTGATTTTAGGAATAAGGACTAAAAAGTTGGAGTTTAAGCCACTAGGAATGGATTTAGTACACCAGCAATACCTGATAGCTTCAATAAGATCTGTTTTGATAATGTCCCAAGCAATTCTATAGAAAGCACCAGTAAAGCCATCAGGACCAGGAGCACCATCAGGATTTAAATCAAAAGTAGCCTTCATTATTTCTTCAGCTGAAGGAGCATTATTAAGCATTCTGTTGTCCTCATCATTCAGCACTGGAGAAATACCATTAAACAGCTCTTCATTAATATTAACTTCAGAATACTTAAATTTGTTTTCAAAATGAGAGATCAAAGTGTTGGAGATGTCATCTTGAGAAGTAAGAATAGATCCTGCATCATCTTGAAGTTCTACAATAGCATTCTTAGCTTGTCTGAGTTTTATAGAAGTATGAAAGAATTGGGTATTAGCATCCCCATATTTAACCCAATTCATTCTAGCTTTGTCACTTAAGAAAGAATGATGTTGTTGAGCAATAACATCATATTTTCCATGAGCAGTTACCATCTTGTCTAAAAGAACCATATTGGAAGGATCAGCATCAGATTGAGTTGTTGTGGTTAACACTTCTTTTTCAGCTTCTTGTAACTTCATATAAATATTGCCAAACACCTCCCAGTTCCACTTTTTTAAGAGTTCCTTCAATCTTTTTAGCTTATTCATAAAGATGTAAATGGGATTACCATCTAAAGCTTCCTCCCATGATTCTCTTACCAACTTCAAAAAATCAGGAGATCTAAACCACATTTTCTGAACTCTAAAGGGAATGTTCTTAGCTCTTGGAATTTCTTTTTCAGAAGCAAAAATTGGACTGTGATCAGAGACTCCTCTTGCTCCAACATTATAATTCCAACCTTTATACAGTTCAATCCATTTGCTGTTATATAATGCCCTATCTAAGTTACATAATATTCTTTTCCTGCCACACCTTCCATTAGACCATGAGAAAGATAGACCACTGTGTGGAGCTTGAAATAAACCACAAAAATTCAAACATTCAGAAAAATCTCTCATAGCAGTATTGATAGGAGATTTTCCACCTTGTTTCTCATTCACTGACAGAACACAGTTAAAATCTCCAATGACTACCCATGCTTTATTAAGAAGACTAATATCACAGAGTTCTTCCCATAACTACCTCCTATTAACCATATAGGAGTCTGCATGAACACCAGTTACTAAAACACCACCAATTTCCACTGTAATACATTGTTTTGAAATGGAAATAACATTTGGTGCACTAATAGATCTATTCCAAAATAACCAAATATTACCTTTATTCCCATCAGCAGAATTGTGAATAATCTGATAGTGCATACCAGGTAATTTTATTTGTTTTTGAGTAGCTGAATTAACACTAATTTTAGGCTCAACAATCCAAACAAGAGTTGGATTGTATTTATTAACAAAATCTCTAAGTCTGTCTTGGGCTTTACTTCTCTTCAAACCCCTGACATTCCAAAATATCATCCTCATTTAAGATTGGAAAAAGGGAGAGTAGTGTAACTCCCCTTATTAAACACTGGTTTCAAAATAGATTTAGTAGCCAATCTAGTAACAGGAGGAGACTTAAAGACTCTTATGGGGTTCTTTTTCTTCTCTGCTACCAATTTAACTCTGGGTTCCTTAGAAAATGGACTCTCAAAAGGGTTGGAACTCACAATACTTACAGGAGTTGGAGATGAGGCCATTTCCAAAAGCTTTTGAGTATCAACTTCTTTAGGCTCATCATCAAAAGTAACATCATCATCTTCAGGAATTGTTTGTAAAAATTCAAAAGAGTTTGAAGAGAAATGCTGAGAAGAAACATATTCACTGCCACTAGATTCACCCTGAAAGGAAGCAGAGTTAGAGAAAATAACTAAAGCCAAATCTTGTGCAGCATCATTCTGAACAAAATCTGTATCCTGAACAGTTGGAATCTGTTCAGTATTAGTTTTAGGAACATACACCCCTTTAGCTTTCTGCTTATTGTTTCTTTTCCTCTTCTTAACATGCTGAAAATCATTATGAGTACCATTATCATTAGTCACAGGAGTTGCTTTCTTAGCTCTACATTCAGAGTTTAAGTGACCAATAACCTGACAATGTTCACAAATGTAGGCATTCTAAACAAAACCCTAAAATCATTCAATCTTTTTGTTTGTACGGGAGTATAAATTCTCATACAAAACACGAATATAGCTGGTGATGATCTAAAACATGCATAAACAGGAAAATAAATAAGACACAGATTTTACGTGGTTCGACACTGTTGTGCCTACATCCACGGGTGAATCCCCTTGGGGAGCGATTCTTTATTGATTATCATGATACAATGAGTTTAGGGTTTTGAAGAGGAGGGGACAGATTTCTAGGGTTGCCATCTTGTGGCTGATTTCTGTGTGGAGGAATTGGGATCCCTTTCCTGGCCTCTGTCCCCTCTATATATATACAGTTACAAAATATAAATTCTACCCTAATTATGATTCTACAAGTAACTTGGGCAACAAGGCTTCTGGAAACTTCTGGAACCTTCCTCTAGCTCTCCAAAAGTGGTTCTGGCCTAGTCTGTACGGAATAGTTGACTTGACTGACAGTTGACTTTGGCTTTGACAGACAGTTGACTTTGACCAACTTTGACCGACAGTTGACTTTGACCAAATTCGGTCAACAGTTGATTTTGACCCTCCTTGACCAGCAACTGACTTCGACCGCTCCGGTCAACGGTTGACTTTGACCATCTTTGACCAGTGGTTGACTTCCCTCAGTTGACTGTTGACAATATGGACTGCTGGACTGGGCTGGCAGGATGAATGGCAGGTTGGCTAACTGGGCTGGCAGTTTGAGCTTATAGCTAGGCGATCTCCAAAAAGGGTATTCTGGTCCAAATTGTGGTAATTTTAGCCATGGTACAAACATCGCCCCCTCTTAACCCCCAACTTGTTGGGGGTTAAGAAATTAAGTATTTTCTTCTGTTTGTCGTATGATGATGCAACTCGCCCCCAAGTGCGAAAAATCATTGTTATAGAGAAATGTTGCTTTCCTCCACAATCTGTGGAAGAAACTTCAAAGACGCCCCCAACTGCGGTCCGTCTTTGCTGCGGTGGTAAGTATTATCTCCAAGAAATATTCGTCTGCAAGGCTTGAGATGTCACAAGTGTCGCCCTCAAGCTAGGTCGCAGTGTTTGTGATGAAACTGAATCTCCACCAGCTGCGGGTAGAACTGGACTGAACTGTCTGCAGTCAGATGTAACACGACCGACTTGAGTTGGATCTGAAACTGCACTGCCTTCATTGGCAGTTGTTAAAACTGAAACTGGACTGCTAGGAGCCGAGCCTCCAATGGCAGCAGTTGAAACTGTATACTTGACTGTCAGGAGTCGACCCTCACTAACAGCAGTTAAAAACTGAAACTGACTGCCAGGAGCCGAGCCTCACTGGCAGCAGTTGAAAACTGAAACTGGACTGCCAGGAGCCGAGCCTCCACCGGCAGCAGTTGAAAACTGGCGAAAGGACGTGGAAACTGTTGCCGCTGACATGGGCATAAGGGTCATATCTGGTGGACTTCTGTTGATGCCACTGCACTTCCAGGCGGCCCTTAAGCAACGCCTTGGTGGCAGTTGAATTTGAAAACGTACCGCCAGGCGACCCTTGGGTCACATCTGGCGGACTCATGTTGATGCAACTGCACTTCCAGGCGGCCCTTAGGCAACGCCTTGGTGGCAGTTGAATTTGGAACAGTACCGC
>JAJJMA010017528.1:0-10492 GCA_023529015.1 Papaver nudicaule | reverse complement strand
ATATGCTCCCTTCTTTAGTAGAGGAATGAACGAGACCACGAATTGGGATAAGCCGGGAATGAACCTTCGTATGTAACAGACCTTCCCCATGAAGCTTTTGAGTTCTTTTACCGTCTTTGGTGGCGACATTGTGGTGATTGCTTGCGTTTTGGTAGGGTCTACCTTGATTCCTTCTTCAGTTACTTGAAAGCCTAAGAATTTGCCTGAAGAAACTCCAAACGCGCATTTCAGAGGGTTCATCCTTAACTTGTACACTCTACATCTGTCAAACACCTGTCTCAGCACGTCTAGGTGAGATGCTCGTGTTTTCGATTTGACCACAACATCGTTCACGTAATCTTCAATTTGTTTATGCATCATATCATGGAATATTTCTGTCATGGCCCGCTGATAAGTGGCACCTGCATTCTTGAGTCCAAAGGGCATCACAGTATAATGAAAATTCCCAATTGGAGTTCGAAAAACAGTCTTACTTGCATCTGAATCGTACATCTTGATTTGATTGTATCCAATGTAACCATCCATGAATGAGAACATGGCATGACCGCAGGTAGCATCCACCATCATGTCGATGTTGGGCAGCGGAAAATCGTCCTTGGGACAACATTTGTTCAGATCCCTGAAGTCTACACAACATCTGATTTGACCATTTTTCTTCTTGACTGGTACCACGTTGGCTAGCCAAGTAGGATGATGAATGGGTTTGATGAACCCTGCAGAGAGTAACTTTTGAATCTCGACCTTGATTTGTTCTTCTATCTCATGTCGAAAATGGCGTGGTTGTTGCTTCGCCGTCTTCGAGCCGGGTAAAACGTGAAGATGATGTGTCACCAATTTGTCGTCTAGCCCGGGCATTTTTTCGTAGGTCCAAGCAAAAACATCTTGGTACTCTTTGAGAAGATTAACCAGGGCTCCACGCTCCTCTGCTCATAAGGATGAGCTGACAGAGATAGGTCTAGGAACCTCATCCGTCCCTATGTTGACGGTTTCAAGAGCATCAGTGGTGGAGTCGGATCCATCCTGTAGTTGTGGCGGAGCTTCCTGAATTTCTTCTTCTGAGGAACCTTCATTCTGATAATATTCTTCGATGCGGGGAGGTTTTCTGCCACCCTCCCCTGTTAATTGCTAATATTTCCGTCGCAAGTAGATAGTCCTACCCTCGGCATCGTATTGAGTAGTGAAATTATAACTTCTTTTGGAATAAGGTGATTCATGAGATATAATCGAACCATACCTAAGAAGTCCTGATGAAGTAGGTGCGCCTTCCACGTTTTCCTCGATTGACGTGGGTGGTAGTGGCTTCTCGTCTTTGATAGAGGCCCACGCAGGTAGAGGAATACTATAGACTTTGTTGGGCGGCTCTGGCGTAGTTTCTTTTGGTTCGAAGAATTCTGCTTCGTATATTGGTGAATATGGAGATGATGACGTCGCGACACGAATAATTTCTTTATCGAGCACCGCCTTCATACATTGGTGATAAGTAGAGGGGACGACTTTGTTGTCGTGGATCCAGGGGCGTCCCAATATCATGTGGTAATCAGGCTCTTTCTCGATGACATGAAACTTCACCCTTGATTGGATGGGTCCCACCTTGAGATCCAAGTTGACATGCCCATATGTATTAGTCATGTTTCCTTCAAAATCTTTCATTACAACAGGATGATGTACGATTTGATTTTTAGGAACTCGGTGCGAAGAGTCTTCAGAGTTATGATGTTGGCAGCAACTCCAGTATCAATCAAGGCTCTTTTGAACTCCACATTTTTGACGTGCGCCGTGACGTACTGAGCTCGATTATGTCCGTCCTCGGCCATCATATCTCCCTCAGTAAAGGTAATATCCTTCACCATGGGCTCAGATGCGAGGGACATCTCTGAAAATTCTAGTGAGGGCGGAGTTAAATCCGCGTTGAAAGCGATGCGGTTGAGAGCAGCAAACGTGTCTACCCTCTGTCCTCTTGAGAAGTGTAATAATTCACACAAATTCACTATTATAAACTAGTTTCCTGACTTACAGGTTTTTCGTAGGTGGTGAAACTCTGGATGTGTCGAGGTGGGTTGGCAGCCTTATTGTACGGGTCTTTAGTCCCCAGTCCCCTGTTGACAGAGTTATCTCCAACATTAGTGTATTGCCCGGCTATTGTATAGAGTTGTTGGAAAGTGCGGGGTCGGAATCTCCCCATTAATTCTTGGTGATGTGGCTCCATCCCTCCTATGCAAATCTCCACCAATTGTGACTCGTTTATCTCCCTACTATGATAATCCAAAGCTTTGGCTCTGAACCTTTGCACGAAATCTTCTGGATTCTCCTATTCTTCCTGATAAGTCTTTACCAGTTCTGAAAGAGTAACTTGGTTAGGAATGGGAACATCAGCTGCAGAGGTGGTATTGATGATGGCCCTCACAACATGAGGCGTGGAAGGCGCGATAACGAGTGGCAAAGACGAAATAAGGCCCAAACCAAGAGATTGGGTGACAGTAGGAGTGAAAGAAGGGGATGAATTGGGTCCCACCAGAGAGGGGACGACATCAGGAGTGACATAAGTCACGGTTTTGACGGTGGGACCAGTAGTGGCGTCCCTGATATAAAGATGGGTTGTCCCCGCAGCACAAGATAGGGACATGTTGGAACAGGATAGGGATGAGGCGGACCCCTGCTGGACGCTCTTCAGAGATGAGGATGAGGGAGGCGTAGTGGAACCCACCCTAGAGGATGAGACGCCCATGGGTGAAAAGGGTAAGGTGGACCCCATCTGGGTTGAGGCAAACACAAAATTAGGGTTTCTGGTTGTGATAGGGTTCACGTTTTGGGTGGTGGGGCCAGCAGAGGTGATAGCGCCACTAACTTGGGTATTTGTGACCCCACTTGCAGTAGATGAACTCGTGGGACCACTAGGGATATTTGGAGAATTTGTGTTCTCTGAACTCTGCCTCCTAGTTTCAACCATATTTTCTTACAACCGAGATAATGACCTCCCACTGTGGTCGCCAAATGTTTTAGGTGTAAAACAATAAAGAGAATCTGAGGGGTAAAGTGTGATGATGTAATAAGAAGTTGTAATGGTATTCGAGAGGTCAAGATCGAACAAGACTCGCCTAAACCAAGAAATGGCCGTTCGAGTATTGCTTCAGTTACAAGAAGAGGATATAGGGTTGGTTTAGGGAGGGAAGCAGAGAAAGATGAGATCAGAGAATTGCTATAATTTCTGTGATGTTGATGATTAAATTGCTAAAAAAGAATAGATATTCAGTTCTCACTAGATATTGAATGCTGAATGAGAAGAGTTAATTAATTATCGATAAGACGGATTGATTATACTTGCACTGAATTAAACTGTTGAACTTGTCTGTTCGTGTTGTTGTTGTGTTTCCAAACTGGTCGAGTGACCTATTTATAGCAATAGAATTCCAACTGATCTCGTAAGAAGTGAAAGAGTGGGAGTGAGGAGTGAGTGGGGTCAGTTGTTAAGAGTCTTGCGCCTAATAATAGGGAAGACTAATAACCCACTACCGTGTCCCATCTTTCCAGCAACGTTCACACGACTTAGTGTCTTTCCCGTTGAGTGATTGAGCCGTTGCAATCACACGTGCCGTAGACCGCCAAACCAAAACCCTAAAGAATATCCCCCCATGTAACTAATCTTGATTCTCGTAAGATTTGTTAAATATTTGTTAAGTCAAAGATGACTAGGTGCAAGTCGTACCAATTACTGGTAAACTCAGGACTTTGCGTAAACATAGAGATTAAGCGATAAGCTTGTATATCTCTTTTAGATTTGGTCTAAGGATTGACCCGGGCAATCACCATTTAAACCAATGAGACAATTCTAAGGATTGAGCTATGCAACCGCCATTTAGACTGAGAGGATTCAGCAACTCTCTGTGGCAATAGTCAAGTATATACGACTTTCGATTTGCCATAAATATGAAAAATTGGTTTGTGGCATGTAATGCACCAATTCTCTGAGTAATGAAGACATATGAATGTCCAAAATAATATAACTCATAGCCATGAGCCATGATTAAGAATTATAGCACTGATTTATAGAAGCAAGTCCATAATCAGGAAAAACAGACGAATGATGCTATCACAGCGTAGCCATCATCAAGAATGCATAAACATTGCCAATCCAAGACCTAAAGATAGGCCACAATAATAATAATTAGCCATGTTACACAGCATAATAATCCTATTAGGAAGTTAGATATAGGATGTAAAAGGATAAGCCACAACATTACGTTATTTTCAGATTTCTAGACAGCTTGCACGTCGTCCATTCATAAAATCCCCCAGGCCAGCCTATATTCGGTAAAATACCGAAATTTTAGTATGTTATAGGGAACTCACAGAGGAAAAACTTCCGTGAAGGAAGCGCCCCCAAATTGTTCACGGATTGGGCTGTAAAAATCGTCCTTCAAGAAAATTCGTAATCTGCCAGATTTCCGAATTTGATTAGGAAACTAGAGTATTATGGACTCAATAAAATCCATAATCCTCCAGTAATTGGATCAGTGGGACCGATAAATAGAGGGGAGGCTATGGAAAGATATACTCTAGCTGTAAGAGAGCAAAGATAGCCGTGAGGAAGAGTATGCCCGTGGACCTCCATGAGTACAAGCGAGAGAAAGCCATAAGGCCTCCATAAACTAGGCGAGGGACGGCCATAAGGCCCCCATAAATTAGGCTAAGCATGGCCATAAGGCCTACAAATATTTGGTCAAGGCACGGCCGTGGGGCTTCATGAGTTTGGCCAAGGCATGGCCGTGGGCACCCAAAGATTAAGCAAGGAAGATGCCGTGGGCATCCAAGAAGGTGGCAAGGGATGGCGTGAGCATCCAAGGAGCTAGGGCAGGGAATGGCCGTGGACCTCCAAGCACTAGGCAAAGGGGAATGTCGTGGGAATCCAAGAAGTTAGCCAAGGGATGGCCGTGGGCATCCAAAAACTAAGCAAGGGAGATGCGTGGGCATCCAAAGACCAAGCAAGGGATGGCGCAAGGCCCCCAAGAAGTTAAGCAAGGGTGATGCCGTGGGCATCCAAAGATAAAGCCTGGGGATAGTCGTGGGTATCCAAAAGCTAAGGTAAGGAGTGGCCGTGGGCATCCAAAAGCCAAGGCAAGCTAATAATCTTGGATACCCAAAGGCTAAAGGCAAGGCGATGGTCGTGGGGCTCCAAAATTAGGCCATGGTAATGGCGTGGGCATCCAAGGCTAGGCCAAGGAGAGTGGCGTGGATATCCAAGGCTAGGCCAATTGGTAATGGCGTGAATTGCCTAGGGTTTGGCTCGAGCATGAGCTAGGCTAATGCGCATGCGTAGGTATTTTTACGTATAGGCTAGGGATATGGACCATGCTACTAGGCTAGGGTCATGAGATATCAAAATATGGCTAATGGCAACCAAAATACCTTATCCCTATTGTAAAAATAAATTCATACCTTGTCTCGAGCTATTCCAGGATGCCCGAAATTGATGCAAAATTACTCCTGTGACCTCCTCGCCAAAAACCACCATCAACAAGCGTCATCAACTTTCTTCTGTAAGTTGGCTTCGATGCCTGCCGAATAACAAGAAACACAAGTAAAGTTGAGATACTCGACTACACTCTGGAAACGCAGCAAGAACATCAAAAATAATTGGATCAGGATTAGTACCCTACTTTCTTTAACAACCATGTACTCAGTAACCTCATGTGGATTGGTAAACCGAGGCTGGGTAGCTCTTTTTCTAATATCTTCAGAAGAAACCGCTCCTATGTAGCAAGTTCTAACCGATATTCATCGACCATTCGAGAAAGGTGGTCTTTCGAAGTTCTTGCCTTGGCAAGATCCATACTTAGATCATTACAACCCTTCTTCAAACCATCATTCTCTGAAACTAGCTCCTTGTTGACATTTTTCAAATCCGCCATTTGAACCTTCAAATTCTTCATGTCTTGTTCTAGATTCTCAATCACCATCCTGCCAGATGTGTTGATTGACTTTTCCTTACGAGAAGCATCTCGCTCTCGTGCTAGCCGACCTACATCCAGTTGGAAAAAATGATTTTCTCGAGCAATAATCCCATTCTTATTCTTCTCCTCCTCAAGTAAGCGCTTGGCCTTCATTCTTTTCATTTTTTTCGGCAAGAAGGCTCTCAGCCTCGTGTCTTTTCCTCTTATAGTAATCCTGGCCATCGATCCCAGGCTTTATTCCTCTCTTTTACAAGCTTATCGATTTCCCCTCGATGACTCCGATCACCAGAGGCACTATGCGAAGGCTTGCAACTCTCTCGAGAGTTGCTTAGAGCTAGCTTAGCCTCGCGGAGTTTCTTCTCCCCTTCTTCTAACTCGCCTTTTTTTAGAAAGCAGTAAACTTCTCTCAGCATAAACTTCTCTCGCCTATAACAAATATATACCTATCAAATTCTTCCTCTCACGGGCGTTGCGAGTCTTTTCTGCAGCAAGTTCTTCTTGCATTTGGAGAAACTTCCGCTCATGATACTCAGCCTCGCCATACTGGTCGAAGGTATAGGCCAAGAGAACAGACGAATGGACTACCCTATGAAATATACAAAATGATACTACTACTTAGCCAAGCCCAAAAAAACATGCCTGTTCATACTTCAAGGAAAAAGCAGCTCACCATTTGAAGCATAGCCAGGTTCTCCTCATAAGAAAAAGGAGGATGGCGAAGATCATACTCCATTCTGAGACGATCACCTCCAACAACATCGCCAAACTTTTTGCAAAACTCAGGATCCAAAGGGCAACCCAGGGTATCAGAGGCATGAGCATCAAAGTGAGACGAAATTTCTTTGGAAAAGTCGCTAGGATTGTGATTTTCAAAAAGCACCTCCTTAAATCTCTTCGCAGTATATGGCTGAACGTGTTTGCCCGCAAAGCTAGGAGCAGGTGGAAACTTTGAACTGCGAGGGTAACTGATAACTAAATTCTTCGAGGGATCCATACTAACAGTTGAGCCATCTCTTTGAGGAAGAAGGAGATCGACCACAGGAACAATCTTATTCGAAGAAAGGACAGAAGGTTCGGCTGAGGCAATGGTTGCGGCAGCAGAGACAACCATGGCTGATGCAGAGGCAGGCACACTCGGCATAGGAACATTCGGCTTGCCAACGGCAATCTCCTCGATAGTTTTATCGATAGGTGGCACATCAGCAGCCTTCGGCGGTAACAGCTCGACATGAGCAGTCGTTTTCATCTTCTTCTTCGATGGATTCGTCGATACCTTGCTTTGATTCGGTAAACTTACTTTGGAGGATTTCTTAAACACAAACTTCTTGCGAGGCCTAGCAACCTCGGTCTTCTCCCCGAACTCAAAACCCACCAATTCATTCTTCACACTCGAGTCACCCACAGATACAACATTCCCCTGCAAATGAGGATCCGTCTTTCTCAGGAAACAAATAGAGGCAAGTATTCATACTCCAGAAAATAAAAAACACATCTCAAAAAGGTATTTGTTACCTGTTCCATAGTCTCCTCATTTGCTCGGGGACGCTTTAAGCTGCTCGAAGCATCCATAGAAACACCTTTGCCTTTCCTTAAAGCTTGACGAGACAACTCTTCCTCCTCATCAGAGAAGTGGATTGTAAACAGATGCTGAGTCGAAAACTCATGACCTACATCGAACTGGGTCCGAACAAAGAAACGTCCTGCATCTTTCCAGCCTCGAAGAATGGGACCCTCCAGAAGCACGGGCTCTGAATACCAATCTTCATCCATGGAGTAGTATAAAGATCCTCGGATTATATTCACACACCCCTTCACAGTTCGAAAACTGACACCCCAAAGGGCAAACTCGTTGTCCAGTGTTAAGAATGGTTCATAGTGATGAAAGAACTTCTGGGCGGTAAAATAAAACTTCGCCGTGGAACCAGCCTCAGAATTATCTTCGGAGCGAGAAACCCACTGGTTGATAAGATGAATTGAACTGCAAGTGAGTTGCATTACCCCCTAAGGGCTAGGAAGGGAGCAGAGTATCTCAAGAAATAAAGGATTAGGGGATCGGTAGAAAGGAGGAATCAACCCAGCAGAAATTTGGTGGAATGTAACCAAGAGTCTATCCTCGTTACACCCAAACTCCTCAACCAGTTCTGGAGTCAGCCGGCTGTCGGGAGCACCAACAGCCTTTATGTTGAAAGAATCAGCTTTAAAGCCTAAATTCTTCATCATCGAGATGAGAACATTGAATTTAGATGGAGATGCCATGAAAAGAAAAGCAAAGGAAAAGAAAACAGTACTTGCCGGCACCGGAAGTTGCAGAAGCAAGATTGATCAAGAGATTATGAGACGACGAAAGAAGAAAATGAGTTGTCTTTATGAAACAATAAGAAGAACAAAGCAAGGGGTACCAAGAGAAAACACCAAAGGAGCGCTTGATCGGAAGATAGAAATTCAAAGGTTTCGGGAAAAAAGAACGCCGGAGCTGTGGAAGAGAGTGCGAAAAGGCTAAAAAAATTTAGAGGGAGAAAATAAAACTTAAATAGTAGAGGGAGACTGGCGCTTCCGGTTGGAAGGTCAAAAGGTAGCTAAAATCTCGGGAACATGCAGAACGTGTCATGAAACGTCACACTTGACGGCTAGTGGGGTGCATGGCGAGAAGATGACGGCGAAGAAGAAATTTCCTTCCCTGGTATCTTCGATACTAGGAAAGGAAAGAGGCAAACTGTGGAGGGTAAAACACCTTCGGGACACGTGTCGAGATCAGAAGGACTAGGCCCATCTCAAAGATGTCGCAACCCTACTCCGAGTTAACCTGCAAAGTGACCTCGAGGAAGAACTCGATGAAAGAAGACTCGCACAGACGATCGAAGGATAAGAATGTGAAGTCATCTTCGGAGGACTCACCGAAGGAACCGCCTTACTCGACAAACTCTGACACCACCACGATTGAGTAGTTTGTCTTATTAGCTGTAAACCACTTCAGACTCGGCCTATATAAGGCGAGCTCGAGAACCATTGTAGAGGTTGGATTTTTGGTATAACCTAAGTCGTGAGAGTGAGATTAGGTTAGTTTCTCCTCTAAACTTCTAAAGGATCATATCCATGTGTTAGCTAAGAATGAAATTCAGTTGATAGTTGTGTTCTTATTTTACATCTTTTCTTATTTAAATTATCTTCGGTAGTGTTCTTATCCTCCTCGTGCTCATATATGAATAAATATTGTATACGATTGTAGCATTATTACAGATCTGATGGTTGTCGGGTATGAAATGCTTATGCAGAATTCATACTCACACAACTTTAGTAGAGATACTAATAGCGATTGAGATCGGGTTATTGTCTACATGACCATGTGTTATGTTAGTATTTGTTCCCACGATTACTAAGGTTACCGGAATGCATGAGATAGATTCGATCCCATATTTCCATAGCAATGGTTTGCTTGCAAATCACTTGTTGGATATGGGTGAATTTAAAGGAGTACTCTTGAGCAAGAGTCCAGTGGATTATAGCCGAGGGCGTCTAAGACGTCTAAGTACTGGCCCAGCCGAGAACTTCAAGCGGATCCAGTTAAACCCTAATTCTGAGTAACGGCGGTTCACGAACCGGTTCGTGAACAGTGACTCCGGATTTCACTCCTGAGTTCTAAAACATCAATTTGTACACGTACATGTACGTGGACCTCAGATTCGATGTATGGGGTCGTAATTCAGAAGGGCGGTTCCCGAACCGTCCAAGGTGAATATTCTCTGGAATTTTCACACGGCCGGGTTAAACTCTGACTCCTTTATCTCTTAGTTGGACTTGGTTATCACGAATATATCTTATGTGGTCAATCTAACGAATCTCAATGAGTCAATAAGATAAAAATTATCTCTGGTCTGTTGGATTTCTATCTTGAAGTGGTTAAGAGCTAATAAACCACTTAGCAGATAAATGTTTAATGAATTCCAATTGAGATAAATCTCTGTTTACTTGGTTTGCAAGTTAGGGTTTCCTAAACTTGTGGGACAAGTAACTAGTTGCTTTATTCCTGAGCAACCTATCTTATTGTGTGCTATAAATAGAGGGTTTCAGGACGAAAAACCACAATCATCAAGCATACGTAAATTTTCTCTGTGAAATTGATCGTAAACTCTTTTCACTTCGGTGAAAGCTTGTTGTGGTATAGTCATCCTGTATTAGGTAGCAGTTCCTCTGTGGGAATTACCTAACGATTATAAAGACTTCTCTTGAGAGTTGGGAAGCACAGGTAGGAAATTGAGACCTAAGTGGTTGAAATCGGATTAACCTGTAACCTTGGTAACCTGATCACGTTCTTGTCTATTCTACGGTCCTTCTCTTCTGATATAAGGCCATTCAAGAACTGATACATTACACACAAGGTTGAAAGGAAGCAACGCACGGCTGCACTCGGTGTTGTAAGACCCAGTTAGCTCCAATTGTATAAGTTTCTTAAGTGATTCTTTTTACAACTGAGGTAGAGACAAGTTGGGCATAGTTTACTCGGTTTACTTGTTATCCCCCGCTTGTAAGTAGATTTCCGGATGACC
>JAJJMA010017476.1:0-13312 GCA_023529015.1 Papaver nudicaule | reverse complement strand
TTTTTTGTTTTTTTTTTTGAATTGTAAAGGTTATATTAAAGTTGGACCGAAGTCCACTACCTACAAGTCCAAGTAGCTATGCAAATAAATAAAGAAAAATCTCCCACTCCGATGCAGACCAGTTTCGAACTCAGGTCGCCGATGTCCTCTCTTCTTATTGCTTGCCATGCATTGTACAGAACTCTACTTCAGAGGTTAAAAATCAAATAAAAGAATGCTAATCTTTACCAAATGATTTAGCAACAAGTATTGCTAGATCAAAATTCTTCTCTACTAATTCAATGGTGGCAGTGGTTTTTAATAGAAATTCTATTTTTACTTTTAGAGTGAAAATCTCCACTGAAAACCTCCACCATTATCATCCAATGGCTCTGGCAATGCTAGATCAAAATTGCTCTAACATTGCTAGACCAAATATTCTTCTCACATAAGTGCCAAACTTGGAATTGAGTTTTTTCTCTTGAGAAATGAAATGACATAAATGAGGGATGCAATATCAAAAAAAAAAAAAAAAAAAAAGAAAGAAATTGTCTTTGTTGATGCACTTGACTTACAAACACCTAAATTACTACAATAATAGACATACCAAATAACTCACCCACAATGAAAGCTGAATCAAGCTTGAATATTAGAGCTCGAGGCCCCACCAAAGAAATTTTTCACCAATCATAAACCTCCATGTGTACATCCACTCAAAGATAACCCTAGCAAACGTTTCTGAGCCCCACAGCCTCTAATTCCCACGGCCAAAAATTGGCAATTACTCTCCTCTTTCTCCCTCGATGATGATAACCTAAAATCTAATCGTAGAAGTGGAGGAGTTTTGTCTCTGTATTTGGATTTTGAGATTTAATACAATGATTGTGTTGGTCGTTCGTTGCAGATTAATTTGTTTGATTGACTGATTGGTTGATCTTCACAAACAGGTAACCCTAATTCGATTAATCCAGGTAACCCTAATTCGTAAATTAGAGAGAAACTCAAATTTCTAGGACTGATTTTAATTTAATTTTATTGGGTGAGCATATTGATGCTAGAGAAGTAATTTTGAACCAAAATTTTGATTTTGCAGCTGCAATTTGTCAACAACCCTAACAAGAATTTTGATTTTGCAGGTGCAATGTGTCAACATGCCCAACAATTGATTTTACAGATGCGGTTATTAGACTCTCTTTTGTTTTATGGATTAGGGTATTCTGATTTTGCAGGTGCGATTCTGATTACCAAACCCTAATCTTCAAAAGAGGTAAAAACCATTATTCGATTTCTCTTTCTCTGAACGAGCTGCTGCTGCTGCCATGTTTATGTGACCTGTTTGTGATGGTTAAAGATGGGGTAAACATTGTATGGGACCGACGAGGTACTCGAGCTAATCGTTCGCCGCCCAACGGTATGATTACTATCATTGTTTGAGAGAGAAAGAGTCTGGAGCAATATCGTTTGAATACTATCATTGTTTCGAGCAATATCCCAACGGTATGATTTTGGGGGTGGTTTTGAGATTACGTGTACTGTTTGAATACTATCATTGTACTTAATGTTTTGTTGATGTTTGGTATTAATCTCCACGAGCTTTGCAGGGACAATTGAGAGTTGCACATATGTCCAAGGAGAGTCAATGGATGGGAGAACAGCTGCACTTATATCGAACCAGCTTCTGACAGTAAGTTTTCGAACTTATGTACGCTTGATGATTGTATGGGTGTATTGTACACGACTAATTCATGAACGTTGATTCGTTATTTGTTTGTGCCATTCGTGACAACTGGTGATATTCTTCCGAGTGCTCGGAAATTGTTACAAAATTGAAAAAATACCCGTCTGTCTTGGTATCATGCTCTAACTGTGTGCTATAGCCTATACATGTACATGTTCTCTAATGCGTTTGTATATGCGATGTTGGTAAACATGCAATGTGTATGTTCCGTTGATGCCATGTTTAGGTGTAAGTTATTATGAAAAGTCCCAAATCTCTTTTGTGCAAGAGTAACCAGCCTGTACAGCAGGGCCACTCTGTCAAAATCTTCGGATGTTTAATTCTGAACTGTGACTCTGTCAAGTCAATCTGATTTTTTTTGCAGCGGGAGAATGTGAGCGAATGTTTTGTGTTCTCAAATTTGTTCTGCTACCTAACTGAAAATATTTGGATTATGAACCATATTGTTTTACTTGGAGCCTCAATATGAACTTGGGTCATTGTGGCGTTTGAGGCCTTGATAGGTAAAGTTTAGTACTGTGAACGTCTTACACGCTGAAAAAATTGCATTACTAAAGTTAATTGGCCTTAGTTAGTGGAATGAATATTCAACATCTAATTCTGGCGCTGAAATACCTTGGATATATATTTTTTCAAGTCAACCTGATATGTTCTTTAATGCTGCAGGAGAACATGAGAGGAAGAATGAACAAACTGGATCAACGCGAGGTGTTTAATAGGTGCAATTTTGTGTGAGGCCTATTTAAGTTCATTACCCCCATTCCTTGCTGATTGTTGGAGCTTTTCAGTTATACTATGGCTTTTAAATCTGCATCTGACACAGATAATGGCTTTTAAGTTTTACTTCGGCCCCTGCATCCTAATTCCCCATTTTCTCCTATCTATTATTGTACCTGATCTCGAGGAGCAAATATTATCATTGCAGTAAGTTTTTCATTTCGAATTAGTGTTTGATGAACTCCAATTAATAATTACATAAGATGGTTGTTAGAGACTTATGTGATTAGACATATAAATACTAACACAGTTGCCCAATTTGAGTTAGAAAAGCATACGCATCCATAGTTGAGATTATTTTCAAAATCCACTTAAATTTTGGATATTGGTTTTCGTCTAATTTTGTGTTTTTATGACTTTCTTGGCTATTGGTTATGCTTTAGCTTCAACAGTTCGAGATTTGTTGCACTGTTAACGAATTTGGATGGTTATGGGTTTTCCTGTTTTTCCTTTGGTTTTAGTAGTTAGAACTTATTTGTTCCTACTAACTTTTTTTCCCGAAGCAATGATTTCACCATTCTCGGGTTAATCAGGATCGTAGTCTAAAATAGGTGGTCTTTTGTTGGCACTGTAGATTTGTCAAATTAAACCAGTGAGGTCTTTGAGTGGTGGTTTGTCTGTTAAAAGGTGAGCAAATCTCCTGTTAGTAAGTATCTGTAAAATATTAGATGCATTTAGAGTACATTACCTACGTGAATTATGTAAATATTGGAAGCAATCAGGTTAGATTTTAATACCTTAGGGGGTTAAATATTTCTCACTTACATATTAAGGGCTCTTATTTCCCATCTAATACAGGAAATATAGGATTATATCATTTCTCAAGTTGAGTATGAAGCTCATTATTTGCGGGTCTTCTATTGGGTAGACCACAATTACCACCTGATATGCGAGAGAAGTGGTTATAGCCGTACTGTGTAAAGGCAATTCGACATTGTATTTGTTAAAAAAATAAGGAACAGTTTGGTAGATAATGTTTTGTAGTAACAATGTTTACTCCGTTTTAGTTTAACTTTCAGATTATTAGTCACTTTCTGTATTAGTCTGTTTACTTTTGCTGATTAAGACTTTACTGCATATTATTGTTGTGATATAATGCATACCATCTTCAATGCATATAATGTTTATGATTGATTTTAAAGTGCTCATATGGCGTTGATATTTCTTCAGGTTCATAAAGCCCAAGTTGTTGCGACAAAAGAGTCAAGCTCTCGACTCACGACTTTGTGCATCTGATTTGCAAGGTACTGACCGTATTTTCCTACAAACTCCCTCCTAAACACATTCACAAACATCAAACCATCTCCGTTGATTGTGACCCATATGATTTGGGATTGATTGAGTCTTCAGGGTTCAACTGTCTTGATACGTGTTTCAGATTGGTGATGTAATCTAATATGGATTTGAAGGTAAAATCATCAAATTCTGTTGGCGGAAAAGATGCTAAGGTTACTGTCTCAGACAGGTACTTCTTTTGAATTTTCTCATTCCCAAAATTGAGTTTCCCAGGATTTTGGATGCTATATTAAATTGAATTGGGATAGATTGAAGAGTTTTCTCTTGCATTGCTCCGCATTCTACCTTGACTGTAGTTTTTGATCAAACTCATTCAGTCTTCATATCTTTGGTTTGTTTTACAAATTCTGAATAGATGCTTTTTAATAACGATCCATTACAAAACATATGGCTGAAATTCGATTTAATATGCAGGGATTGACGGGGGATTTGACAACCATGAACCTGAAGGAGAAACTTAAAATAATGTAATAATATTTGCCTAATTTTGTTTACTTGGAAAGAGTATAGTATGAATAAAATCAGTTCGAATTTCAGCAGTGTTTGTCTCTTAATATTGAGGCTCGATTTTCTTTTGAAATTGCAGGTGAGGTTAGCAGTTGATGGGGTTTTAATGTCCGAGGGTGCTGAGAAAAGAGAGCAACTAGCATCTTGGACAGCTGATAATAAGCAATGAGGTAATGATTGCCAGTACAATCACGTCGATGATTAATATTAGTGGTTATAAATTTTAAAGTTTGCATATGTTGGAATGATCCAAATAGATGTGATGAGTGGTGACCGGGTAAGGGGTACATTTATTTCTTATCTTGAACAGAAGTGTAACTTATATAACATATTTTACTTATATTTTTTTTGTGTCCCATCCACTATATCAATATTGAAGCGACAGTAATACTCTAATATCATATTTGTCCTCTTACAGTGGCTAAGTCATGAACTCCATGTATGCTGCACCGCCAAACTAATTCAAGAATTCATGACCTTAAAGCCCCTGAACCTTCTTTATCTAATCATTGCCGGAGTTGTCAAGAAGCGAATCTCCTGATGGGAAGCCTAAGCGTCTTTGAAGGGCGTGGATTCACTGACATCTACTTTGTACGCAAATATAGACACTATATCCAGAGCGTTTCCCTCCTAGGTCCTTCCATTACACGGGAAGAAACGCTCAGAATATGAACCTGATAGGTGAACTTGGATGATGTTTGCGAATTTGAAGTCGTACTAGCTAACCTTAAAATTGTTATTGTTGTTGCTTACTCAACTGTAGGTTCGGAAGCTACACATTGCCTAGCCATTATTGGAGCCCTTAATGCCACATGAGTCCTACCAGGTCTCTCTCTCTCTCTCTCTCTCTCAATGTTATTTTGAGTGGATGACTTGCATTTTTATACGAACTTAAGTCACATAGAAAGCAGCCGTTTGAAATTTGAATACTAAATTTTTATTGAGCTAAAACTAACTGTATACAAAGTCGGCCTTCTATTTGTTCGACTTTTCGCAATATTGTTTTATAATGAAAATGAAACCAAGTACAGGGAATTCTTCATGATTTTGTTTGTTTTTTTTTCGTTGCCTGCCCAGTGTTTTTTTTTTTTTTTTCGTTGTGCCTGCAGAATGCACAACTACTGTTTATTTGGCACTGACCCTTCACAAGGAATTGCATTAGGCTCAAAACTGTAGCCACATGTTCTACCCACTTAGGCTCCTTTTTGCACAACACCTGAGGTCTTTATGAGACAAACAAACTATGTCAACAGGATGGACTCCACGGCCTGATAACTGAATAACGGTGAACTTAGATGGTGTAGTTATGTCACTGCCATGAACCTGCAGGATCAGAATATGTGTAGAAACTCTCTAGGAAGTGCATTTCAAGCTGTAGCAGATCCATTGGGCACCACAACAACTGATAATCAGACATCATTACTTGCTATTATTATTATACAGGAATTGACATATGATTTTGTCTGCCTAAGGATATGCTTTAGGTTCTCATTACCTTCGTAAGTTGCAGCCACCATAATCTAGCCTAAGGATATGCTTTAGGTTCTAATATATTATCACCCACAACAGGTATAGTTTCTCTGAATCAATGCGTGAATATATATATATATATCATTTTGTATTGTTTATTATTTCGTATGGATTGCACGTTGTTCCTTCATTTTTGTCAGATATAGAAATTTCAATCTATTAGATGTGTATAGTAACTGTCGTCTTAGCTCAAATGGAAGAGCACATGGAATTCAACCATGTAGTTGTGGGTTCGACTCCCACAGATGACACTGTTATTTAAGTAGCCTGAAACCTTACATAGCTCCCGATGACAAGAATAGCGATCCTGTTATTCGATGTTCACAGAGTGGGGTTCCAACAAAGGATATGGAGTTTCACCAGAGTATTGGAGAAGCTTTCCAGTGTGAGTGGTACAACCAGATGCATATTAGTGCCGACAAGTACGGTGGTGAGCCAACTGATTCATTGGTTTTATTGTCGGAAGATCAGTTTTGGACCATGGGATTGCTGGTATGTACAAGACAAGCTTCTATTGTCAGAGCTCTGTCAAAAACCATGATAATCCTTACTAATTCCACCAATTTGATGGTCTTAAAACCCCAGATTTCTGACAGAGGTATGTAATCAAGTCTACATGGGGTAGGTAGTATCAGTTATTTCAGTCACTTAAAGGGATTCAGGTGAGGTTTCTGCCAAGCTTTTTAGTTGAGATGATAATGAAAACTGGGTATGAGTTTGTAGAGGTTTGGACTGCAAGTTCTGGCAAGAATACAGGGAAGAAAAGTTGTGTCACTGTTGTGTGCTTGGCTTATGCATTGAACGAGAATTTAGGAGGTTAATGATTGGTTAGAGTCAGTGAAGAAGAGGTGGAACTGGGTTCTTATCAAATTCGATTTTCGCAGCAAATACCAAGGCTTTTGGGGTTGGAATCATGGTGATTGAGGTCAAGTTTTAGAAAGAGAAGAAACATGGGTTTGTGGTAATGTTAAGGAAATTTGCACCATCAGCACCGCCAACAATACTGCCACCCCCAGAAAATCTTACAACAACAGCAGTAGCAAAAATACACCCACTAACAATACTGCCACTACCAGAACCAACAACGACAACGGATGCAGCAACACCACCACTAATAGTGCAACTTCCAGAACTGACAACAACAGTAGCAGTAGCAAATTCAACAACACTGCACCCAATAATTAGATAATACCACCTACTATAGAACAACACCACGTTGCTTTATGCCTTGCACATGAAACAAGACATTGAGACCTACAGTGGACAGTGAGTAATGCATTTACAAATCGAACAACCAAGAGCCAACACCTACCTGTTTAATGGTACTGGAACAGAAAATAAAAACACGAGAGGGAGAGAGTCTGGAGCAATATCGTTCAGAAACATAGGGCCATCAACAGGAAAGGCTAAAGCAAGATGAAATGATAGAAAGAAGCTGTAAAACTGGGCTGAGATTGTGTTGTCAATTCAGGTGGTTAAAAATTGATATTTTTTTTGGTGATCGTTATTATTCAGTGAACATGAAGGGGGTATCAGTTAGCTTAGATTATCGACAGCAGGATGGAAGCTAATTGTGATTGCAAGCAATATGAGCTGGATAGTTGTGACTAAATGTGTATTGGTTGCAAGGAAATCTGGAAGTTGCTTACCAAAGAAGAAGCATATGTAATAGTATCAGGTCAGGAAGACACAGAAATAAGCATATGTAATTGAGCATATTCTTTTGCTTTATTTTCATGAATATAATGGTCCAAATAAAATTGGCATATGTAATTGAGCTGCATTATATTCAATTTTTAAGACTATTTAAGCGAAATCAATTTTTATATCATCACAAGGCAACAGAGAAATAATCAATCTCAATCAAGATCAATTTCCTGCATTACAAATAACTTACAAATAACTTACAAATAACCAAAACTCAAACCTAATCAAACCCTAGATAATTGATTTCTTCTTTTGTATTTCCCTGCTCCATCTTCTACTGTATTCTCCTTTTGATCTTTGAGAAACTTTGACATTTGTATCTAATCGATTTCTCCTGTATTTCACAAACCCATCTTCTACCTTCTTCTTACAGTTCTTTCATTAATTTTGATATAAAACCAATGGAGTGCGATACAAACGAGTATGGCCTCGATCCATTCACTTCCATGTTAGACACGGCCTACCACACATCTTCGGGCCTCGGGCCCGTGCGAAGGCACGGGCTGGACAACTAGTGCAGCTAAAAAGAGTCGTATCTATCTACACTACATATACTTTATACTCCCTCCGTTTCAATTATATAGGCGGAGGGACCAAATCTCTTAGATTAAGAAAACATTTCTGGATTCATAAATTTTTATGTTTTCTTTTGTTTTGCCCTTTGTCTTACTACCAACGCAATTACCTATGTATTATTAATAAGGGTATAAGTTGTAAAAACATGCCTTGATAGTTTAACTCCGCCTATAATTTGAAACATCGAAAAACCCTATTTCCACCTATATAAAAGAAACGGAGGGAGTAATAAATCTACACTACACTACACTACACTACACTCCATATTCGACCCTTTGTCTTATTGATTGGGTGTGTAGCAGTAGCTGAAAACACTACTGGTTGGGCGGAGGTTTTTAATTAAGATCAGGACAAGTACAACTAACTACGCAAGTACAATTAATTTTTGAGTGGTCAGGGTGTATCTGTATTGGATTAGTTGTGTTTGCAATTAAATCCACATGATATTATGGCTGCTAACATACTATTCCATAGTTAATCATATACGTAATCATTCAATCAATACACTTGGAATGAACAACGAAAAACGATTGGCTCTCTTATGATTAACGTATGACAAAGACAAAAAAAAAAAAGGAGATGATGAATTTGTGGATTCATGTTTTACGCCATGTTTAATTAGACGTGTTTCCAGCTCAATGCGATAACAAAAATAAAAATACATTTGAATGCCTTCAACTTGCTCTGAAAAGGATAATGGGATTCAGCTTTTATAGTGTTTTATCTTTTGCGAGTACAGTTTGACATCCTCATGGACCTTATCAACCAGATAAACATATGGATAACATATGTAAATTTGGACAGGCAAGCGAAGAAAGTCTATTCATCATAGTTTTTAAAAGGTGTAAGATATGGTCGACAGAGATGTAAATTATGACATGCCAGTACGTTAATGATACAACAACACGCTAAAATTTGGGCACAGCACACGACAAAGCACAACACGTTAGTTTGGTGTGTGTTGTGTCGTACTTGACCAATTGACAGCACGGCGCAGCAAGCGATACGAATAAGCACGCGGTACATCACAACACACGATAAAACACAGCACAGCACGCGGTACAACACGTTTATTCGTGTGATGTACCTGTGTGTCATACCGTATTTTGCTTTTGGCTAAAACAACACAATACGGTAAAACACATTAAAATTGTAGACACAACACATCACATCATATCACGCAAAAGCACCTCTTGGTTTGCCATATGTCGTGTTGTGCAGGCACGTTTTACAGCTCTGGTTGACAGTATATCAAGTAGGCAGTAACTTCAACTTAAAGTAAAGAGAAGAGATTTGCTCTTCATATGTACTTGACCACGACAAGTTCCCCCCCCCCCCCTCACACCCCCCCACCACCACCCCTAGCTGCTACACGTACTTTGAACGAACTGAGTCTCCACTGACTACTAAGTACCGTCCAGCTGCTTTTACAAATCGAGATCATTTCAAAGGGACATGTTTACCTTGAAATAGAATAGCTGCTCAATAAATCGTAGGCACCCTTTTGAGCTGTATTCTCAATGAAGAGATGGGATTCAAGTACTTACACATGCTGGTGAAAAGATGGATGCAAGAAATGAATAGCTATAGCTAGCAATAGCATTATCCAAAGGGTTAAAAAATGGGATTCAAGGAAGGTCCATAATGATCACTAATCACTAACCTATGTACTTCATCTGACAGCCATTAGATGAGATTCAAGACAGGCGAGCAGAGGAGAGTGCTGCTAGTACTAGTTACTAGACTAGTCATGATTTAAGTCGCATCCCTTGTGCATTGATGAATTCTGAACATTTCGGCTCAACTTACAAGTACAATCATCATGCATGTTTCTTAATCACGATTCTCGACGGTTAAGTTTCTGTATTTGTCTTCTTAAATACATAACCTAACTGTCCTCCAATATCACAATTTTTTTTTACCCAAAAAAGGGAGAGATGGAATGGAATTTGTGTTTTGATACTTACAGCACAGAATGACAAAAGTGCCCAACTTATTGGTATCCAGACGATAAAAACGTGCAAAAATGAATGGAAATCGCCGACTAAGGGGATCGAACCCTTGACCACGGGATTAAAAGTCACGCGCTCTACCACTGAGCTAAGTCGGCTATCGTGCTTATCTCTTCTAGTTTTAATAATTGTTTCTTGTTTTCCTAAGATTAAAACACTGTATTACCCACTAATACTGACTAATCACTTGACTAGAGCGCCGTCATTAACAAACTTTCTAAGAGTGCTTCCTAATCTGAAATAGTCCTCACTTTAATTAATCTGTCAATCTACTAATCTTGTCACGGTTTCCTGATCTGTGTCGATCAGACTCAGAAGGTTCTCTACTTTCAAACCTGAATCATGGGTGACAGATAACTATAAGATAGAGACAGGCACAACCCCAGCAATAGTGATTTTCCCAAACGTGTAGAAAAGTATTCTGTGGTGTATTCGTGGATCTCTATAGACGTAAGGGGTCATTCAGACATTTACGTGGGGGATTGGTAATGGTACTCTCAAAAGAAAAGTTTGAACTTGGACTGAATTTAACATGAGTGGGGTCGGGTATACCAAACATCACATTCATTTCCGTATATAGCCCCACAAGCGGGTCAAAGTAACTAAAATTCTTACGTTGGTTTATATCGAGCAAGTCTTAAGAGATCGGTCATCGGTCATTGAGCGATCTTTCAAAGTTCCTGGTACATAAAGGCCGAGTCTTCTCGCTAAGGAATCTACAACCTCTGCTGACTCCAGAGTGTCACTCTTTTACTCCACAGTCTTCTCGCTAAGGAATCATAAACTTGTTTTTTTTTTTACGATTGGTTTATCATTGACATGTGTAACGGGTTAACAAAGAAAAAACAAGTTTAAATCAAATAATTTTAGTTTAATTAAGTTCCGTAATTTGTTGGAAAAAGTCAAACTAACCTATTTTTTTTTGAAACGGAGGGAGTATTTTATTGCATATAAAATTTACAATTCTATAATCACGCAAATATAAAATTAAAACTTGTAAAATTTACATATTTTAAAAGCTGAAAGAAAATTTACTCTTGAAGTTGAAAGCCAATTTATGCCTCTTTTTTTTTCCACCATTTTGAAGCTAACCGGAAATTTTGAGGCTCCGACCCTGCCCGCATTCGTTCCTTTTGGCCCTTAATGCGGGCCAAAGGATCGGGGTTACCGATCTTGGATTAGGTACCAACTACAAAAGTCACTTGACACTTTGGATGGGAACCCAAAAGTATATTCCACCTTGGTGGAACGTGTTTTACAATTTTTTACTTAGCAAGGTAGTTTCAAGCCATAACTTTTGGCCTTCTAAGATTTTCTCATGACCTTCTTGGAAAAACCTTTTGAACCATCGCCATAGAGTTGTATATTACCGACCTTAAAAATCTAGAAATCTCAAACACATGACTGCCCATCCCATCCACCACCCCAAAAGGTAGTGTAAAAGTGAGAGGGAATTATTGTCACATCGAAGATATGATGCCCACATTGCAAAAGAAAATGGCACCTCACCAACAATGGAACCATCACTTGCCTTTTTGTGCACAAACATAAAAATCAAATTCATTTTCAAAGGATTTCCAAATCTTCTTCTCATTCATCCCCTTCTAACACTCCGTCTTCACACTGATATGTCCATTTCACAAAAACATTGATTTTTTTTATCTCTGTTTTCTTTGGTCTTTAAACCGCACCTACAGAGAAAAGTACACTAAAAGGACATAAACAACAGAATTTACAACTACTTCTTCTCATTCCCCTTCATGATTTCCTTGTGTCTTTCTCCATTTCCATTTCCATTCTCTCAAAACCCTTTCCTCTGTATTGCATCAATCATACAGTAATCCTTAGTTTTTCTTCCCTCTGTTTCTTCTCTGTTTTATTGCTCTGTTTTGATCAAATTCTCTGTTTTGTTGATTTAATGGAAACCCCATGACTTGAAAACCCTTTGCTAATTACTAGAAGTTAAGGAAAAAAAACAACCTAACTTAATCAAAAATTGTTTGTTCAACTATCTCTTAAACTAATTTTAAATTAAGAGTCGGAAATATTGTCTTTTAACTTTCAATTTCCCAACAGCTTGCTGCTAATATTAGTAAATTAAAATTTCTTGATATTTTTCACTGTTTTCATAACAGAGACAGGAACTAATTGTTTATTAAAAAATCGGTTTGTTTTTACTTGCATTGTTTCTGGGTTTCCTTAGATTTATTTAATTAGAACGTTGTACCAAAAAGAAAAAGAAGAAGAAGAAGAAGAAGAAGAAACAAAAGTAGTGGAAGCTTCACTAAGACATTCCATACTCTTTCTCTCTTATAAATAAACCTTGTCTCATTTTGTTTCAGAGATTTTAAGTCTCTCTTCTCTCTTTCTGTTTCTGAGATTTCACATAAAAAATTTGAGCAATGAGAACAGCATCTTCTTCTGGTAATACCATGAATTACAAGGTAAGAAATTTCTGAACTTTCAGTGATTAAATTTAGACATTTAGCTCATTTCATTGAAGAAATTGTAACTCATGACTTGGGATTTCTTTTCTTGTTGTTCTTGATTGTAGTCATCTTGGGCTCCAAAGCAGGTTGTGAGGAAATGGTTAAACATTCAGAGTGGAGCTAAAGAATTTCATTCTGATTATAAAGTTTCAGGTAAAAAAAAAAATCTTTGGGTCTGATTTTTTTTTACTTCATCTTTAAATGTCTTAGAAAGTATAAAAAAATTGTTAGCCGAAGAAAAACAGTAAAACCTCGATAAATTAATATGCTTCGCGGTACAGTTCGAGGCATGATAGATTAACAGAATTTATCAAAAATATTATTTTACTGGTTCTAAATTGTAATGGATAGATTTGTGTTGATTTTTTCTTTTTCTAGACATGTCTGGATTGAATTCAGTGGAAGATCATTATGAATCAGAAGAATGGCTGACTCAGACATCTCCAGAGAGTTTGAAACGTCCAAGGATTGAGACAAACTCACCAGCAACTGTTTCAGACCCCTTAAACCAAAGGTACCCTACTAGACTACTAATCCAATAATCCTTTTAGTCAATGAAAGTCGTCTCTTTGACTGTCTGATATTTTTTTGTTTTTGTTTTGTTGTGTTTTGTTCTGTTCTTGTTGTTCTTTCAAACTTTAGGCCATTTTTTCTACAAAGACTGAATCAAATTTCTAACTGTACCTACCAATGCATTTGAA
>JAJJMA010017448.1:0-12194 GCA_023529015.1 Papaver nudicaule | reverse complement strand
GTGCTGTTTTTCGGAGCTGTTGGAGCTGTTTTTTGGAGCTGTGTAGTTCACACTTTTTAGTTTATTTATGTGTCCACAAAACCTTTAACTGACTTTAGGTTGAATGAATGAAATTTGGATTGAATGCATGAGTTGAATGAATTATGAATGATTTGAATGAATTATGAATGAGTTTAATGCAGGGTTGAGTTGAATGAATGAATGAATTGAGGAGGAGTTAGTTGCTTGGAAGTTTAGAAGAGGCAAAAAGCTTGGCAGAAAAATTTGGCCTGCCTGTAATCTTCTTTGCTGTGTGTTGGGTCTTTTGGGGTGAAAGAAACAAGGTGTAAATATCTTGGGTGCCTTGAGTAATAACGGCTGCCTTGAGTAATATCTTGGGTGTAAATATATGGTGTAAATATCTGATAGAAAAAAAAAACTAAGAAAATGGATTTTTTGTTTTTTGTTTGTGTATATAAAAAATAATTCGTTGTTTGACAATACATCAAATTTGATGTGATTACTAACTTTAACGGTGGATGATCGAAAATTTGTATACAATCTTACATATTTGCCCTTATTATTTCAAAATGAGTGGTGCGTTTTTCAGTTCTGTACCTGTTATCTTACACCTGCTGCACTATGTAATTCCCAGCAACAAAGAATTTATTACAAAACAACGGATCCAAATTTATTTTCATTCAAAAAAAAAAAAAAAAGAAAACCTCAAATCAGATTTACAAACCTCTCTTCGGAAAAATCAGAGTTCAGATTTACAAACCTGTTATCTCTTGGTGTTCAATTGAAGAACCAACGGGTATAGCTCAGATGATTTTTGTAGATTTTCTGTTTGTCTTTCAATTGAACACAAAAGAAGATCCGAGGTTGATTTAGGTCTAAAAGAATCAGAGTTCAACTACATCTTATCTTACTAAGGTATAAAAGTTTTAACTCTCTAATTTTATCCTGTTAACTTGATTTGTGTTTGAAATGTTTAAGTCCAATTCCTCCATTTTTTTCAATTTTCTTCTACTCATCTGATTTAGGATTAAGATGCTAATTCAACACAGAGAAAATTGATATGGGTAAGATGCTAATTTAACACAGTATTGAGTTAAGATGCTGTGTGTTGATGAAAAAAGAGCACCCTGCCAATATTTCCAAAACTTGATATCTTGTTCTAGGTTAAAATTTGAAACTGGTGAATTTTGTTGAGTATCTTTGTTATGGGTTTTGTAAATTTGAAGTGGAATTGATTTCTTATGCTACACATGAAACAGTTGCTGACATGTTTGCATTTATGTGTATTTCAGAATGGACAAATCTTGGATCAGATCCCCTAGAACGTCAAAATCTTATCAAGACGGAGTCGCAGCATTTCTGCAGTTTGCTTTCAACCATCTGAAGGAGGAGGACGAGACAGATGAGGATTTTTTTATGCCATGTCCATGTAAATGTTGCTTAAACCACTTGGCAAGTCCAATTGCCGAGGTGGATTATCACTTATTCTCCAATGGATTTGATCCAACCTATACTAACTGGACTAAGCATGGGGAAAAGGACGAGGCAAGTAGTAGTAGGCCTGTTGACGTCGACAATGGTCAGTCCACAGAGTCTGAAGATTTTGGAATGGGAATTCCCACTGATGGCCCAGACACTATAGAAATGGTTGAAGCCGCAGAAAGTTTCGCAGATGACCCTGAGAAGTTTAAAAAGATACTTGAAGATGCGGAAAAGCCCTTATACGAAGGATCTCCTAACTTTACAAAGTTGTCTGCAATTTTTCAGCTGTTCAACTTGAAGAGCAAGCACGGAGCATCCGACATGTTCTTTGATGAACTATTACCTTTGATAAAGAAAATGCTCCCTGGAGAAGGTAATGTGATGGTGAAAAATACCTACGAGGCTAAGAAAATAATGAAATCAATGGGTTCAGGATACACAAAAGTACATGCTTGTATAAATGACTGCATTCTTTATAGGGGCATGTACAACGATGAAAAAGTGTGTCCTCATTGCAAGGCATCGAGATGGAAAGTTGACAAGCAAGGAAAAGTGTACGAGGGTGTTCCTGCAAAGGCTTTGTGGTACTTCCCCATCATTCCAAGATTCCAGCGGTTGTTTCAATCAAAGCCCACAACGAAAGATATTATATGGCACCATACCAATAGAAAAAAAGACGGTGTATTGCGACATCCGGCAGACTCACCAGCCTGGAGAGTGATAGATGACAAGTTCCCAGAAATTGCTAGTGATCTAAGAAATCTGCGGCTAGCTGTTTCAGCTGATGGTGTAGACGTAAACAAAGGCACCAAAGCTCACAGTGTGTGGCCTGTTTTAGTTGTGATCTACAACCTTCCACCGTGGCTTTGTATGAAAAGAAAATTCATCATGTTATCATTACTTATAGATGGTGTGCCCGGTAATAACATCGATGTCTATTTAGAAGTTTTAATTGAGGATCTTCAGCTCTTATTCGAAAAGGGAATGAGAACATGGGATGCATATTTACAAGAAATGTTTACTCTACGTGCAGTTGTATTATGGACGGTAAACGATTACCCGGCTCTTGGTACGCTATGCGGTTGCCCTTACTCCGGATACGAAGGTTGTGTGGTGTGTCGGAGAAAAACTCACTGTATCCGTCTTCCTTTCTCAGGCAAACAGAGTTATGGTGGTCATAGAAGATTTCTACCAGATGATCATCCATTCAGAAGCCAGAAGAAGGCGTTTAATGGAGAACAAGAGTGGGGCACGGCTCCAGAACCAATGACCGGTGAAGAAATATACGAAGAGGTAAAATGTATAGACAATTCATGGGGAAAGGGAGGGAAGGTTTCTCAAGTGGATTGCTCGCAGGCTATGTCCAGAAAAGGTGGAAAGAAAAGGGTCACCAAGAAAACATCAAAGGGAAAAGGAGGGCAGGATACTCGAGCGGAATACGTGCAGGCTACGCCCGGAAGAGGTGGAAAGATGAAGCGCATCAAGAGAACATCAAAGCAAGCGGGCAAGTCAAACAGGGAAGACAGTGAAACCATTTACTGGAAAAGATGCAACATATGGCAACGACGCCTTCGATACTGGAGACATAACCTTGTCCAGCATTGCCTAGATTTTATGCATGTCGAAAAGAATGTGGGTGAGAGTCTCGTTGGAACATTGCTGCATAATGGGCATACGAAAGATGGATTAAATGCCAGATTGGATTTGGTGCATCTTGGGATAAGACCGGAGTTGGTACCTAAAACAGGTGACAAAGGAACAACTCTTCCCGCAGCATGTTATACATTAACCAAGGAAGAAAAAGATAAGTTCTTCGAGACATTATCCGAGATAAGGGTTCCAGAAGGTTATTGTTCGAATTTTGCCACCCTTGTGAATCGAAAAGAGCGTAAGCTGATCGGACTTAAATCACACGACTATCACATGCTTATGCAACAATTTTTGCCCATTGCGATTCGATCAATTATGCCCAAACCTGTGAGATATGCTATTATCAGGTTCTGTTTCTTCTACAGGTCAATATCCGCCAAAGAAATCAATGTGGAAGAGATAGATAAGCTGCAGGCGGATCTCTGTGTGACGTTATGCTTACTAGAGAAGTACTTTCTTCCATCATTTTTCGACATCATGATTCATTTAACTGTGCATCTTGCCAGAGAAGTGAAATTATGTGGTCCAGTATGCTTTCGATGGATGTATCCATTCGAAAGGTGTATGAAAGTTATCAAAAAGCATGTGCGAAACAAAAATAAACCTTGTGGATGCATTGCTGAAGAGAATATTGCAGAAGAGACAATTGAGATCTATAGTGAGTACCTAAGAAGCATGAAGACAATTGGTATTCCACCTGACAGATACAATACATCTCACACGGGCGAAGATTCTGAAGCTATTACGGAGGGAAAACCACTATCACAAGGAGACCTGTGCGTAGTTAGTCCTGAACAGTGGTCGCAAGCACATCTCTATGTACTGCAGAATACGCCTGAAATTGAGCCTTATATCGAGTGAGTAACACTTTTCTTTAGTTTGCGTTTATTTACTTTTTTTGTACACAATTTAACATTCTTCAATGTACTGCCAGTCAACACAAGCTCCATTTGAAAAAAGAAAATCCTGGCAAAAGGCAAGCATGGTTGGAGAAAGAACACGCTAATACCTTTGCCGAATGGTTACGCAAGGAGGTAAGAGTTTGTAGAAAAAATATTATGTTTGCTAAGTTATATTGCTTGAGGTGAAAACTCATCCTTGTAATGACTTTCAGGTCGAGGCAAAATTGGGAGTTTGTAAAGAAAGTGTCTCACAGAACTTAAGGTGGATAGCACATGGCCCACATTACGAGGTCAGAAAATACGATGTGTATCTCATCAATGGATACCTGTTTCGCACGAAAGCACGCGAAGGTAGAATTCACCAAAATAGCGGCGTTAGCGTCGAGGCAGATGACATGCACATTTCTAGAGATGATGGTGTAACATATGGTCAAGCTTCTTATTACGGTGTTTTACAAGAGATTTGGGAGTTGGATTACTGTATAAGAAAGATTCCTCTTTTCAAGTGTGATTGGGTTGACAATAAACGTGGGGTCAAAAGAGATAATCTTGGCTACACGATGGTTGATCTCTGTAAGTTGGGACACAAGAACGATTCTTTCATTTTAGCATCACAAGTTAGGCAGGTATTCTATGTCAAAGACCAGCTAAATAAGCAACTCTATTGTTTTTGGAATGCCTCCAAGAAATTATAGAGATGCATATGATGATGGCAACGGGGATGAATTCAGTACAGTTATTTTTCATCGAAATGATAATATCTTGCCTGGTGTAGATCCACAAGACTTGGGTAAAGAATCCCGAGATGATTACTTCCGAAATGACTGTCAGGGTTTGTTTATACGCAAGCCACAACAACAGACTCTGCCTCTTTGATTTCTGCCTCCAGGTATGTTGGTGTATTTCCTCTTACTCATTTCGATAGTTTTCACCCCAATTTGAAAGCATGAGTTAGGAATTCGATGTTTGGAACAACACATGAATGAGTATCATCAGAATAACTTAGGTGAAACATAAGTTGCTGTTGGCAAGTATGTAAACTAGAAAGTCAGTTATGTTTCTTGTAATGCGTCGTTTCTGATGCTTTTTTGATTCTCACTGTCAAAACCAAGCAGAATGTTTTTGTCAAGTATTCATATCTGAATTTCAGAAATGCTTTTTGGTTTCTCAAAAACCATGTCCATAGCCATTTAGCTATGCTTTTTGTTTCTCAAAAACCATGTCCATAGCCCTTTAGCTATGGTGCCATAGGGCACACAATCCATAGCTAAAGGGCTATGGACATGGTTTTACACTGTATTGCTCTTCTTTTAATATGGATTGGTGTAGATGAAAACAAACTTCATTACATAGAAACTTCATTACAAACATAGAAAACAGAGAAACTTGAAACTTCATTACATAGAAAACATAAAGCTAGAAAATAGAGAAACTTTGCTAGAAACTAGAACAAAAAACATTGAAACTAAGCTAGAAAACGTAGAAACTTCATTACATCTTCTCTTTCCCCTTGCCCTTTCCTAAAACTGCCTTGCTTGATTCACCTTCAACTTTCTTACCTGTTTCATCCCACTCCGTTAAGTCGACGAGTGGAATGTGACGAGACTGAACTTCCTGCTCCTTATCTTCAGGATGACGATCCAACAAGATATGCATATCTCGACAAAAGCTGCTGTTTGGGTCGAGAATGCTATCGCAATTTTCTTTAAGAGTTTGGATGAATCCAGCTTCAATGTCATCGACTGAATTGATTGACGGATCGTCTGGATCAAGCGGGACTCGAAATACTTCAAGGCCAACACGATGCTTCCACATTTTCCCAATCAGTGTTGTTTCTTGGAGTGGATGAAATTTAGCAGTTGGGTTCTTTGCCTCTTCCAGTTGAACTTGATACAGCTTTGCCATTACTTTGTGAAAGTTGTTCTCCTTCTGAATTCTTTCTATCTTGATTCTGTTTTCTTGTATTGCATTTTGGAGATCCTGGTTTTCATTCTGAATTCTTTCCATCTTGATTCTGTTTTCTTGTATTGCATTTTGGAGATCCTGGTTTTCCTTCTGAATTATTTCCATCTTTCTTATGTTTTCATGTGATTCAAGTCTGTGCTGTTTGTATTTCTCTTGAATTCTTTCCATCTTGATGAAATGAAATTTTGTGATGGTTTTGAGTATAATTCTTCTACTCAACATCAGTCTTTATATAGTGCAATTTTCTTCTAGAATTTCCATTTTGCTTTAACTATTGCATGCACACACTTTGAATTCAGACTACAAAACCGTCTGAAAACTGAAGAAAACTGACTCAAAAACTGACTATTATTATCAGCATTTACCTGATTTATTCATTGTCAACAGATTAAGGTTACACGTTATCCTTTTTTACCGGCATGAATCGAGCATTTTCCTTTTTTACCGGCATGAGCAACTCACTGATAACTTCTCCTTTTTATCCGGCATGACTGAACCATCAAATCAGTCATAACTTCACCGTATTCAGCCCCTCTCTCAGACAGCCTGACTCACTTTGAAATCTGACTGTACAGCTGAAAACTAAAGTGAGTCAGAAAGCGATTCAGGCCACCAACCAGACAGCCTGACTCACTTTGAAATCTGACTGTACAGCTGAAAACTAAAGTCAGTCAGAAAGCGATTCAGCCCACCAATCAGACAGCCTGACTCATTTTAACATCTGACTAGGTACTTTGTTATTATGTTTGACAAAACATCAAACTGTATGCAATTACGAACCTGTTATCTTGCACCCTGTATTCAACGATGAATGATTGAGCAGTAACCAATAAAGCCAATCTTACAAACCTGTTAACTTGCACCCTGCTACACTATATACTAGTTCTTTCTCTCAACTAACCTGTTTTGTTCAGTCGAAGAAAACAAAACCAATTAACGCCTCCATCAACATCACAGAGTCAAAGAATCCGAAGAACTAAAGCAAAATTGATGCTTCATTTGAGCGGGATTAATTGTTTCAGAGAGTTATTTAACTTTGGGCGCGATTTTTCCCGCTTGGATGAATTATTTATTTTCCTTTAACTATAAAGAGAGCCTCAAATCAAGAGGAAAATCCACAGATTCACCTAACTAAGGTATAAACCTAATTTTGACTCTTTGAATTTTGATTTAAAGTTGATTTAGGTAAAAAAAAAATCCTCAATTCTTTCTTACAATGAATTTCTTTCATAATATGTCATACAAGTTGAATCTCCTGTGTTTCAAAGCTTTTCTTGGCTGAGATTTGAAACCCTTTTGTCAATTTGTTTGTGCTTTCTTTGTTTCTTACAGTCAATTTGAAACCCTAATTTTAATTTAAGTTGATTTAGGTCAGTTGGTTTTGAATAGGATTTGCTTCTCAACTTGCTTTTCTTTGTAATTAATTTCTTTTTGCTTTTCTTTGTAATTTCTTTTTATACAAGCTGAATATGTCATTGGGTTCTCCTTCTAGCAACATAAAAAGGGGTTTTGTTGGTTTTTGGTTAATAGAAGTTGTTTTCTGGTTGAAATTCTGGTTGGTCTACTCTGGATTGATTTGTTTAATGCTTCAACAGGCAATAAGCTGCTGGTGCTGTGGAACTTATCAAAAGCTGTTGGTTCTGTGGAACTTATCAAGAGCTGCTAGTGCTGGATTTGCTGCAGCAGGAGGTGTCCAAGGATTGGTATGTTTCACCTTTTCTCAAAGTTAAGGTTCTAATTTGTTTAGTTCTTATGATTTTTTGCACCCTGGTATTGAACTTGCAATTGGAAGTAGTTAATGATGAATAAATTTTGCCGTATGCAGATTCTGATATGACGTCATCTGAGAATTCGAGTGAAGAGTCAGACTATCGCATTGAACCCTTCGAGACCGAAAGTGTCGAAGATTCTGATGAATCTGCTGATGAACATGAAGGTGTTATGGATGGTGATTCCAATAGAAGCGGTTCTGAATCTTCCGATGAATCTGTTGAAAGTGATGATGATACCACTGAAGCTGTAGAGAAGTCACCTAAAGGCACCGAGGATCCAGCAAGGACTGAGAAGAAGGAGGTTCGAGGAATCACAAGAATGCTGAAACTGTTTAAGAAATGGGATGGCAAGAAACATGTGATTGAATTTGATAGATATGGTCGATTTAAGGGGAAGTATAAATCAGAAATTGCTAGTTACATGGGAGTGTTGGTACGTCGAGATGTTGGGCTCCGGTACTTGAAGTGGAAGGTGGTACCCCCCGAGCTGAAGGAGAAGTTGTGGGAGCAAATAGTGGTAAGCAATTCACTGATTTCAACATTGAAGTTTAAGTATTTGTTATTTACTTCAACATTACCTGTCACTAACCTTCAATTCATATTCTGTTAGCGCTACTATGAAATCGAGGAGGCAAGGAAAAAAAGAATGCTTAGTCACTTTGGAGAACACTTGCGCAACTTTAGAAGAAAACTGTATGTGAATTTTGTACTGCCCAATCTGAATAAACCGAACATACTCAAAAAAGTCCCTAGAAAATATCGTATGGTTGTGAAGCAAGAAGATTGGGACAAGTTCATAACATTCCGAGAATCCGATGAATGCAAGGTTGTAAATTACACTTTTACATTCTTTAAAATCACACTGATGTCATTTTTTAGTATGGACTTTTGCTGAATGTAATTACTTGTCTATGTGCCCAGAAAATGTCTGCTGATGGAGCAACGGCGCGTGCAAAGCACAAATATGTACATAGGATGGGAAGAACAGGATACTCTGGGTTGGTTGAAAAATTGGTAAGCCCACTGACTTACACTCCTGTTAGCTAATTCTTAGTCATAGAGTATATCTTATGTCATTCATTTTGTCAGGAATTTAATCCATCAACATGATGAGTATATATGTATCTAATATTTGGTGTGTATCTAATTATTACCAGATTGAAGAAAAGGTGATTTCTGAAGATGACATTCCTTCACGGTCTTTCTTGTGGAAGAAAGCACGTCAAAACAAGAGCGGTGAATACTCCGATGATGATGTTAAGGAGAAAGTCGCACAACTGGTAAGACAAAACTTATTGAAATTCAGATTGAGATAGTGTAGGTATTTTATTAAGATTGGAAATTGAAGAATGGATAGAATCTGTTATGTTGTTCCATCACACATGTGAATGGATATAATTTAATGTCTACTTTGTGTACAGGATGAGTTTGATAGGAAACTGGAAGATGGAACTCTAAAGCAAGAACTGGGCATTGATTCCATCACACATGTGTTTGGTGAGGAACGCAGTGGGCGTGTAAGATGTGCAGGCAAAGGAGTGACTCCTTCAAACTACTGGCACATGCCACGAAAAGGAGCATCCAAGGATAGCCTTGCTCAAATCAAGAAACAATTAGATGATGAAAGGCTCGAGAACCAGAGGGAGAAAGAGAAGAAGGATGAACAACTGCAGCTTATGATGGAAAAATTATCCGCACAAGAAAAACTGATGAGCAAGTTAATGTCAAAGCTAAGTTCTAAAGGATTATTGAAAAAGAAAGCTTCCAGGAACAAAAAGAAGCAGGTAAGCAAAGTTTTACTGTTGAATCATTACAAAGTGTGCTTTTGTTATTGAATTCTTGTTTTTCAGCACCTGATGTTTCTTTGAAATGTTAACTGCTCAGAAATCTGCAAAAAAGGCCCACTCAGCTCCTGCAACTACACTTGGATTATCTCCTAAATCTAGCCAGCATTCTAATGGATCTACACCAGTCTCTCCTATTACCACACAGGAATCCCCTGCTCAATACACTAGGCATGAGTCCCCAGTCTCTCCTATTAGACCTCAGTGTACTCCCCAACCCCAGGAAACAACATCTAAAACTGATCTCCCTGCTATGGTATGTTTTTCTCTTTGAAGTATTTGAATCTGAATTGTATGTGAATTTTTTACTTTAGTCTATTGCACTTGGTACTGTATTTGAATCTGAATTGTTATCTACATATTGCAGACTGAAAATTGCAAGCTAGTGCATACCGGACTGAAAAACATTGTTGCAATTGGTACTGTTTTTCTAGACTCGACCCCGAATCAGAAAATTCATGGAGCTGAACTTGGGGATAAATGCTTCAGAGTTAGGATTGATGAACCTGTACAGCCAACTTCAGTTTTACCCGTCTCAACTCCGGAATTTGAAACAGTAGGGGATGCTAATCGAAGTTTTGTAGCTTGGCCTAAACAATGGGTGATCTTTCCCTCTACAACCAGTGAAGCAGACCCCAAGACTAAGAAGAAGAAGAGGAAAGCTTTAGATCAATTGTAGGATGCAAGATTGCAGCATTGTTATTACATTGGAATTAGGTAGACTAGTTTTTATGCATTTTGTTTTTGGAATAATGTTGCTGTCAGTTGTGTTCATTTTGTTACCAGGGAAATTCTGGATGGATTCCTTGGAGTTGCAGCAAACTTTAACAAATTTTGGTCTTGGTATTTGGTTGTAACATGTAAGAACTAAAACCTAGAAATACTGTAAACAAAATTTTTTGAAGTTAACAACAATTTCAATACATTTTGAACTGTTTTGTGTACTCATAATCTTCAGTTCTTTTGAACCTTCAGAAATGTGTAAACCAATTGACCAACATTGCAATCTGAGATGCATCAAAGTCCTATAAGATTACCTTCCCAAAATCCCAATATGGCCTGCAATAAGACATGGAATTTCTAAGTGGCTAAATGGCCTGCAATAAGACATGGAATTTTTATGTGGCTAAATGTACTCCCTTTTTGGCCTTGGATTGAATTGGTGTGTCCAATGGATGGACATAAAAAATGTGGCCATTTACCTATCAATGGACACAATTTTTGGATTTAGAGTTGAATCCATGACCAAAGGGTGTCCAATGGCCATGGAAAAACAAAAAACGTGGCTACAAAAAAAGTGGAGTTTTTTTGGGGCCTATAGCCATGGAAAACCAAAAAACGTGACTAGGCTAAAAAAAAAACCGTGTCCAATGAGCCTTTGTGTACTAGTGTTATAGAATCCAACCCAACTAATTAATTGCAGACCGGATGAAATTTGTATAAAAGAAGCCGCTCTATACTCTTACAATTGGGAAAAGAAGACGTCGACAGGAAAGGTTAAAAGTGGTGTGCTAAATTTCAAAACTAGTTTCAAAATCCTTATCTGGTGATGAACTAGTATCTGTTTCCTTGTTTACACCTTTTGTGGAAAGTCTTTGGCCTGTTCGAACGCACCAACCTAAGCAATCATCTCATGAGATAGTCGATGTGGAGGACGATGAAGTCCTGGAGATTGCCATTTATAGCTTGAAATTTGAAATCAACAATCTAGAGGCTGATAAGGAATTAAAACACTGGCGGGAAGTTGAGGCCAAGGCACGGTCTCGGCACGGTAGAGGCTTCTGATAAGGTCAGTGCGTTTGAGAAGACATTGGCAACCAAGAAAATTGAACTTCAAGCCAAGGAAGCTGAACTTGCCGCTGCCCGAGGATAATGTTGCTACTTGTTGATTTACTTTGTTATTTTTTTCCTTCACTACAAAGAAAATTGGTCTCTTGCGAGCAAACGTTACCAACTGATTTAAAATCTGGCCGTAAGAATCCTCTAGCTACCATCTTTTGCGGCTGAAAAACCATTAGTCGCTAGTTAGCACTACCCGCCATTATCTTGCCACTGAAAATCATTGTTACCCGCTAGATCCCTTGTGCTACGATCAAGATACAGCTGCTAAACAACTTATGCTAGTACTTCGGTGTATACCCGCTAGACATTTTGTGCTACCAAAGTATATAGCCGCTGATGATTATTGCTAGACATATCTAGCGAGTACATGGTCGCTAGGGTCCTCTAGTAACATGGTCTCTAGCTACAGCGATGCGACTACAGATTTTACTCGCTGATGGTCTCTAGCCAGCAAAAAAGATCTCTTGCGACTATTTCGTGCTGGTGGCTAGAGACCCCTTTTCTTGGAGTGCTTCCACTTTCTATCTTTTTGATGATCTACTATCCAACCAACATTTTGCAAAAATGAACTATTGAATCGATTAACTATAATATGCACATACACCTAACCGGGATAAATTTACTTTTGTCATACAACAAAAGAGAACAATGTATTGACAGATGAAGTCATTTTCTAATGACTGAAACCTATTTTGGTTTCACTGTCTGTTTCTGTTGTTAGTTATGACAGGTTCTGT
>JAJJMA010017431.1:0-10063 GCA_023529015.1 Papaver nudicaule | reverse complement strand
GGAGGACTGCCAGTGCTGGCGAAGATTACTAAAGCGCATCGAAGTGCATTATGATGGTTTTAATTCTGATCACCAGGTAGTTTAAATTTTGATGTCATGTAAGAATTTCGTTTTTCTTCGGTAGGAAACTGTTTGTTGAAGGACCAGGAATATGCAGTCAGGTCCTCCTCTCTCTCCCTCAATTAATCCAGCATTGTTCAATAGTTCTTTTGAACCTTTGATCCTGACTTTTAGATATGGGAGTCTTGAGTCACCATCATATCTAGTGCACTTTTTGTTAGGGCATTGTCCGGTCAAACCCACTAGCGTTGGTATGTCAAGCTAGTTGTCAGTTTTAGGTGTCAAAATACAATTCTTGATTTAGCCTACTAGAGTTTAGATTTCGGAAATGGGATATAGACAGAGTAGTAGAGACCTTGAAGACGAAGACTGTGAAGACAAAGAAGACATCAATTATTCTTCATCGACAAAAGGTTAGTAGGAGTTATGACTTTACGGATTATTCTTCTATTCTACTTTCTCTATTCTTTCGAAATATAGTCGACTACTTTAGTAGTAATGTAGCGATTGAGATCGTGTTCTTGTGTAACATGGCTTTATGTCATGACCAGTATTTGATCCCACGAATACTGTGAATCAGGAACATATGAGATAGATTTGATGCCATGTGTCCATCACAATGGTTTGCTTGCAAACTGTTATGTTGGATATGGATGAATCTAAGGAGTACTCTTGAGCAAAGAGTCCATGGATCATAGCTGAGGACATTCTCATGTCTAAGTTCTGGCTCAGCCCAGTTCTTCCAGCGGATTCAGAGTTTGACCAAAATTTGACTTGGACGGTACCCGAACCGGTTTCGCGTACCTGGTCCAGAAATCTCCTGTGTCGTATTAGTACACGTACCTGTACGTGTACCTGACGCAGAGAAGTTTCTGGAAAGTCAAATTGCGTGAATATCTTCTAGATTTTCACTTTGAGTCAAATTCCAACTCCTTTATCTCTTAGATGGACTTGTGTGAAACATAAATACCTTTTGTGTTCCATCTAACGATCCTCAATGAGTCAATAAGATAAGATTATCTCTGGTCTGTTGGATTCCTATCTTGAAGTGTTTTAGAGCCAACAAAACACTTGGCAGATAAATCTAAAAAGGAATTTCAATTGAGATTAATCTGTATTACTTGGTTGGCAAGTTTAGGGTTTCCTTAACTTGTGGGACAAGTAATTGATTGCTTAATTCCAAAGCAACCTATCTTATTGAGTGCTATAAATAGAGGTGTCTAAGGACAAATACCGCAAGCATCAAGCATACGTGAAGGTCCTCAGGGAGAGTAGCGTAAACTCTTTTCACTTCGGTGAAGGCTTGTTGTGGTATAGTCATCCTCTATAGGTTGCAGCTCCTCTGGGAACTCCCTACGACTATAAAGACTTCCTTTGAGAGTTGGGAAGCACAGGTAGATCGATCCCTTAGCGGTTGATCAGAATCACCTGTAACCTTAGTAACCTATCTTAGTTCTTGTCTATTCTAAAGTCCGTCTCTTCTGCTATACGGCTATTCAAGAACTAGTTAAGTTACGTAAAGGTTGGAAAGGTAGCAACGCACGGCTGCACTCGGTGTTGTAAGACCTAGTTGGCTCCAGTTATACAAGTTCCCTAGTGGTTCTTCATCTATAACTGAGGTAGATACAGATTGGGCGTTGCAAGGTGCATGTCAGCCCTGATTTGTTAAGTAGACTTCCGTATGACCTGGATTTGACAATCCGAAGGAAGTCATCTTATTTATGGTAAACTGATAGAGGACAGTTACACCATAAGTCAACAGTTTTGGATTAAAACCCAGTATTGCTGACAAAAGCCTTTGGCATCGGTCAAAGCAACTCCTAGGCCTGTAAAGGACGTCAGCTAGGGGAATCAAGTGCGTGACGATCTGTGGGGGATCCAGAGACGTAAGGAAGGCGACAGTAGCCAATTCGCTTGGAGGGCTTGAGTTGGTCTCTGCTACATCCCAGACCGAAGTCTTATAGTAGGCTAGTGTTTGTAGTCAGTTTGTACTGGGCGGTGTTCAAACTGGACGAGGTCCCGAGGTTTTTCTGCAAGGCAGTTTCCTCGTTAAAAAAATCTCTGGTGTCTTGATTGCTTTTACTTTCCGCATTATAACTCTGATTTATAATTAAAGCACCAAGTAGTACGTTATTGCATAACTGTCGAGTTGACTCCAAAGTACTCTTTGTCGCGGTCTAACAACTCCAGTTATAAGTTTGGATATTGATTTTTGAGATCGTCCAGACTTAAACCATAAGACTCACGAGCCAAAACGAAAAGTTGGTAGTATTTCGGTACCCCTCATTTTTCATTACCAAAACCTACATTGAGGTTTCGAACATTGAAAATTCATAAGTTGAGATTACACGAATAAGGTTTCGGAATCCAGAAGTGAGATATGGCATACGAGATGTTCATATACAGAATCAAATGAATGATTCAGAACTTCAGTATTCAGAGCCAAACCATGAAGTAGTAATCGAATCTCAGAACAACAGTATTTCGAGTCTAAACAACATAAGTGTGAGTCACGATCTCTCTTACATTGTCTCATACAAGTATATGCAATCAATCCGATAGAGCCAGACTAGGTAAGAAGAGACACAATAATGTGATGGATTAAATCTCGTAGTACTACCGAGATAACATCACATTGTTATATCCAACTCGAAAGGATTTAGGAAAAACCTTTATATTAACTTAGAGACGGAGAAGAAAATAAAGCTCTAAGCAATATGGAACGCTATAACTTCAACAAAAATACCGCAAGCGATAAAGTGTAGTTATCTTAAGACACACTGATCACAAGTGATCAAGTCATAACTTAAAGCTCAAGATGAGAGTTATGTTTATGGATTTTGTAGCACAAGTGTAAAAGATAATGAAATCGCGTTATTTAGATTCAGTAACCTCTTGAATGATGAAGCCGGATGTCTTCGTTTGATCTTCAGTCTTTCTTCAACTCTTCAAGTAGTGATTCTAAATCCTACCAAAATCTTTCACAACCTAAAGCTAATTCTCTCATGACTTCACCTAATTGTGTGTTGTTTAGCGGTCGAGTTTTGATCACTAAAGTTGACAACTTAACTTGACATACCAACACTTAGTGAGGTTTACCGAGCCATGCTCTAACAATCTCCCCCTTTGTCAATTTTAGTGACAAAAACTCTTTACATAGATGAACGAGAAATTTCAAACCTAAGTTCTACGCTTCGAGTTCTTCTACTTAGCTTGACAGCACATCAATAGTACCTGTAAAATATGTCAGTCTGCAACAAAGTTTGTACTATTGAAAAATACTGATAACTAATACACTTACTCCCCCTGAATGTAAGTTCGGATGTCTATCAATGTCCGACGTATTGTTATCACCTGTAGCACTACGCGAAAGTCTACAGTGCTAGTAACATCTAGTGTTACTCCCCATTAGCTAATGCTTTCATTCATTTTTCAATATACGCGCAGGCATTTGACACTGCTTACTGTCAAAGACCAAGCACTGAACGAAGTCAAGCTATCAATATTTCTCCCCCCTTTTGTCAAAAATAATTGACAAAGGGTCTCGAAAATATCTGGGTTCGAGATAAATGCTCAAGTTAAGAGAACTCGATTCAACATATAAGAATGATTGCATTCATAAGGGTCAGCATTTCGACAAGTTACACAATATATACTCCCTCTGTTCCTATTTAGTTGAAGGGTTAGAGGTTTTCACACAGATTAAGAAAAAAGAAAGAGAGTAAATTTTTTTCTAGGTTACCCTTAATAATACCTCCTCAAAAATTTAAACCCTCTAGTTTTTAGTTATAGTCTTCTAGAGATAAGAATATTTTAGAAAAATAAAGTGGAGACTTTAAGATATTCACTTAGATAATTGAGCCTTTTTTTTTTTCAAAAGCAAGGTTAAATTAGGAAAAAATTGGGGAAAATATGGAAACCTTCAAGTAATTTGGAACATGAGAAAAACCCTAACCCTTCAACTAAAGAGGAACGGAGGTAGTATATGATAAGCACAAGTAACCTGTCAGGAAATATAAAAGATATAAGCAGATATAAATTATATCCCCTGTATATTCCACAATCACGCTCCCCTAAAGATATATTCTATTAAGCACAAGTTTACAAAAGAACTCTCCCCCGTTGGTTGTCATTCCCTCGGACATGAGAACAACGGAATAGTTTTTGCCAGAGAAAGACTTAGATCTGGTTTTGGATTTTCGAACACGTCCGTAGTCATAATAGATTATACCAAAACCATTGATTTATGCGTACACTATAACTCCTAGTCGTGAGACACAAGGATATCCAATAGTATTGTGACTAGCATAAAATCGATTTCCTCCTTACATAGTTATTCTTATACTTGCAACAAAGTCATTAGTACAAACATAACAACCACATACATAAGGAGGCCAATGATATCAAGATATTAAAACAATTAAAGATCAGCTCCATAGGAGATAAAAGAATTATCTTGATAACCTGCAACATACATCCATAATAGATTCGGAAATATTAACTCAATGTTGCATTCGAAACTTGCGCACTATTTAGGTTTTCTGGTTTTCTATTTTTTTTTAATTTTTTCAGAAAAATAATTCGAAACTGCGTAAACAAATACAATATATATTGTTTAATTTTTCGAATTAACTTTTCATAAACAGATTCGAATCATACGCAAATAAATAATAATGATTTTTATTTAATTTTTCGAAACAGGAAATAACAAGAAGAGTAAAAATCTACTAATAACCTTTTTTATTTTATTTCATAATAGTTTCGAAACATGGATAGTTCTAGAATAATGCATAAGTAGCTTACACCCCCTTTTCATAAAAGACTATCGAATACTGATAAACAATTTTTCAGAGGCTATATCATTTTCAGCAATCTCATTGGAAGAATCGTGAGATTAATGATCGTTATTATTCAAGGAATAGATCTGATCAAGCATTTCTTTTACAGCAAGAAGTTTATCTTTAAGAAAGAAAATTTTTCCTTGAGTATTAATCATCTCTTCAAAAAGTTCTCCTTTGACATCGACTGTTGAGACAAAATGTTCTTGAAGAAGGTCAGATTCTGTTGTAGTATTACTCAAACGATTATAAGAGTTTGTAAGATTTTGCTCAAACTCCACACAACATGTAGACAGGTTGCATGTCTCGGTATGACTGTCTACTGAGAAGTTCTTTTTCTTCTTTCGAGAGTAAACTAGCCCGAAACTTTTCTTGACAGGATCACAACCATCCATAAGTTTTTTCATAGTACAAGTCACGTGTTTTCGAAGAAGAACAGAAGGTTTTCGAAAGCATGATACTTGGAATGCCTTTAAATAAAATTTATAATCCTTATTTTGGAAATATTCATGAATTGTTATTAAGGCAATTTCCGAAACATAGACTTTTAAAGATTTTCGAATCTATTTGTTTCAAGTTTCTCTTATATGCATTAATGATGAAATACCCAAGAATCATTATTAATATATTTTAAAAAATTTAAGAAGATTTATATATATAACTAAAATTCTAGTTTACAACAACACTCCATTATATCCTTACATATTTATGTAGCTGACATTGCTTGATAGGACATAGTGCTAGATTGTGTACTACATGATTTCTTACGGAATTGAAACATCCTTTTCGAAATAGCAATGTTATGTGTACATAAAATGTTAGGATTTGTTTCAAAAATAGAAGGGAACAAGAAGACTTACAGTGTTTACTTACTACAGATATATCTGAAGAATTTTTGTATGATACACCCGACTCCGGTGATGATGTCTTCTGATTTCTATGTAATTCTTGAAGTATGCCATTACTCGTTTAAGAAGTCTCTTGCGTGAGTTACACCAGCTTGAAAGGTGACCCCGCTTCTTACAGTAGGAACAATACAAAACAATTTTGGAAGAATGATTCTTTGAAGTGGCATGTATAGTGTCCTTGATCAAATCTTCGTAGGATGGAACAATGTCATTTTTCATGTCACAGTTCTTTTGACAAGCATCAGAGAGATTCTCAAGGAGATCTGCAATCGAGCTTTTGAACTGATTATGGACATCTCGAATTTGATAGTTCCTTCTTAACAGGACTCAGTGAGGACAATGCTTCTTCTAGTACCTTGACTTGGGTTGAGAGAGCAACACAGTGCTTCTTGCGATCATTTATAGACTGCTTCAAAGAAGCTATCATACGACCATCAAGTTTTTGCTTTGTGGTTAAATGATCACATAGTAGACTGAGATCTCTCATCTTTTCAAGTGTACTATTCAGTCCTTCCCTTAATGTTTTGTTTCAGCTGTAAGAAGATAGGTGTACCTTTTATCATCCTGATCTAAGTGAACGCTGCTAGTGTAATTAGATCGTTCATCATACATACTTGATTCTTTAATTGAGTCATTTTATGAAGATGTTTCGATACTAATTACGCACGACTTAGAACCAGGTATTCTTATGCTAACAGATTGAACATTCGGTGAATGTTTTCCTGTGCAAATAAATCTCTTGCTTTGAGACATAATTCTTATAGGTTGGATCGAGCCAAACACATATTGTTAGATCTTAAGGTGTTTGCCTGCTCTGATACCAATTGAAAAGACGAGGGTACCGAGTACACCACCAATCTTTTATTTTAGTCCACTTATAAGTCAAACCTTGAACGGTTCCTGTACTAAAGAACTCAAGAACAAGATCTCTATCAGATCTGATTGATTCACACGAGGGAGTCAATACAAGAATCTAAAAGGCTATGCCAACAACCAAGTACGATACTTTAATTATAAATGATAAATCAAATATAACGCGGAAGTAAAGTAAAGTACACACAAGATTTTGTTAACGAGGAAACTACAAACTCGTAGAAAAACCCCGGGACCTAGTCCAGTTTGAATACTCTTAGGAATTAAGCCGCCAACACACCTACTCTCAGACTTCGGACCCCTCAGTATTCCTACGCCTCTAACCACAACAAGGTGGTCACGCACATGTACTCCCTTACGTAAACAGACGTCCTTTACTGTCTTACGCAAGAGTTGCCTCACAGCCCGTCGCGAGGACTATCGCTACCCGACCTCCAATCAGACGATTACAACCTTAGTGGACAACAACAAATAGCGGCAGGTCAAATCGCTAGATGATATCCTTGGTAACTAACATATATTTCACCGAAGTTCTTTTACACCAAGAGCGAGGATATTGAGTTTACTTAGGCAATAAACACCTCGAGGTATCGATCAAGGTTTCAAAACCTAAACTCCCGAAAGAGCAACCTTGTCGTCCCAGTTGGAATCAAGCAGATAGTTGTAGCAAGTACGATATGATATGACCTTGAAGAACGGTGTACCTGCAAAGAACAAATCTAATAACAACAATCTTGATTCCACTCAATATTTATAGTTTAGGCACAGTAAACCGAAAGCGACTTGCTGACAAATCCAGGTTAATAGATAAAGAGTATGTTCTTATCATAACGATCTTGAGTGGCCTTATATCAGGAGAGAAGAACCATAGAATAAACAAGATCGCAAGGTTTGATAGACGTGATAGAACAGAACACAAGTACAGTACAAAGAAGACTAGTAAACATAAATTAGTTTCCCGTAAGAGGTACTTCAAGGCTTCTCGATCCCTAGAAAAGACTTTCTCGCAATTCTAGACCAAGAGCAAAAGCTCAAAGGTAACTGAAAAGAAAAGCGGCGGACACAAGCTATTAGAGGGATAAAGCTTTTAGGAGAGAAACCACTCCTATTTATATTGACTAAGGCTTTGCTTTGAAATGAGGCAAACTTAATTTCGGAAATTCCACAACGCACATTTACATAATAATTCCGAAATTCCTCATTTAGTCTCATAGCATTTAATGAGATCTAATACTCTGGCATTTTACATTTATGAAAAATATAATTTATAAAGAAAATATATTTTCAAAAGATGTTTAGCCAAGAGTAATCAAAGCAAATAATATTCATAAGGTATATTTGGATATTTCTTTAATTCGAAATATAACACTTACCAAATATGCTCCCTGGGAAAGAGCTCATTTCGAAACGTATCCATTTGTTTCGAAAATCTCCTTAGATATTATTACTTCCAAATGTCGTCATCAGCTTTAATAATGTCGACATTACTTCTATGGTATTACTGGGATAACCAGATGAACCTAGGTGGAGGTGGGATCTGGTCCAACGTGGTTCAACGTTCCGCATAAACGTATCATAACAGACGTGGACAAGCCTAGTGTGTTAAGCTTAAGTGAACACGTAGGTTCAACAAACATTCTGAATCACGCAAATAGATATACCATTGGAGTACGGTGCGAGATTCCATGAGTAATAGCAAAATGTTAAATCTCCTGAATTCTTGATTCCAATATAGATGTCACGTTAATGATATCCAAGAATTCAAATCAAAACATCAAATGAATAATCAAATGAATATTTGATCGAGTAGTAAAACCATACGAAGATTTTAAGCACGTACAATATTCATCCGAATTCATGTGTCTACCTACCTGAAGCGACTAACCATATTTCTGATGATGACTCAATCTCACTTTAGTTGTACATTGAAGATGAACGAGTTCAAACTTCAAACCGAGAATATCAAACTCATTAATTCGTTGAAGCACAAATCAAAAAGGTAGAGTTTGAACTTCGAAGTTACTCATTCTGAGATAACCATATTATGTGTTAGGGCATTGTCCGGTCAAACCCACTAGCGTTGGTATGTCAAGCTAGTTGTCAGTTTTAGGTGTCAAAAGTCAATTCTTGATTTAGCCTACTAGAGTTTAGATTTCGGAAATGGGATATAGACAAAGTAGTAGAGACCTTGAAGACGAAGACTGTGAAGACAAAGAAGACATCAAGTATTCTTCATCGATAAAAGGTTAGTAGGAGTTATGACTTTATGGATTTTCTTATATTTCTACTTCATCTATTCTATCGAAATAGTCGACTACTTTAGTAGTGATAATAGTGATTGAGATCGTATTCTTGCGTAACATGGCCTTGTGTCATGACCAGTGTTTGATCCCACAAATACTGTGAGTCAAGAATGTATGAGACAGATTCGGTGCCATATGTCCATTACAATGGTTTGCTTGCAAACTGTTAATTGGATATGGATGAATCTAAAGGAGTGCTCTTGAGCAAAGAGTCCATGGATCACAGCTGAGGACGTTCTCACGTCTAAGTTCTGGCTCAGCCCAGTACTTCCAGCGGAATCCAGATTTGACGAAATCTGACAGGCGCACGGTTCACGAACCGGTTTGCGTACCAGACACTCGGAATTTCTCTGAGTTCGAGATGGCTATTTTGTTCACGTACCAGTACGTGAACCTGACGGTAGTTGTCTTACTGGTGTCGGATTTAGTGAATATTCTCCTAGAATTTCACTCTGAGTCAAATTCCAAAACTCCTTTATCTCTTAGATGGACTTGTGTGAAACATAAAGACCTTTTGTGTTCCATCTAACGATCCTCAATGAGTCAATAAGATAAGATTATCTCTGGTCTGTTGGATTCTATCTTGAAGTGTTTTAGAGCTAACAAAACACTTGGCAGATAATTCTAAAAAGAATTCCAATTGAGATTAATCTCTTATTACTTGGTTATCAAGTTTAGGGTTTCCCTAACTTGTGGGACAAGTAATTAATTGCTTTATTCCTAAGCAACCTATCTTATTGAGTACTATAAATAGAGGTGTCTACGGACAGATACCGCAAGAATCAAGCATACGTGAAGGTCCTTAGGGAAGATAACGTAAACTCTTTTCACTTCGGTGATTGCTTGTTGTGGTATAGTCATCCTCTATAGGTTGCAGCTCCTTTGGGAACTCCCTACGACTATAAAGACTTCCTTAGAGAGTTGGGAAGCACAGGTAGGAGATTGAAACCATCTTTGGTTGAAATCGGATTAACCTGTAACCTTGGTAACCTGATCACGTTCTTGTCGATTCTAAAGTCCGTCTCTTCTGATATCACTAGTACAAATATGGGCTTTAGTCACGGTTGTCTTGGTCTCGGTA
>JAJJMA010017427.1:0-10908 GCA_023529015.1 Papaver nudicaule | reverse complement strand
ATCTCGCTTTGCTTGGAACTTGACCTTGATGTCTAACTAGGAAAGTCTTCTTCTCTCCTTGACGTATCTTGGTCACTATTCGCTCCTTAATGCAATCTTCCTTGAGTGATTCTTCTCAAACAAACCACAAGTCTTCAATATGCGGCTCGAACAATTTCAAGTATTCGACATCAATAACCGAGTACTTTCCCAGGTAAGGTACTAAATCAAGACGAAAGACATCGGCACCAATTTGACTGAGTATACAAAACCGTTAATATCTCAATGGCTTCAACTTCATACTTTCCATCTTCAATCGCTCCTTACCTAACTTAGACCATACCATGATCCTCTTTTTCTTGTTACGTATTCCTGCTTTTCGAGTAACTCACCAATTTGTATGTAGAGAGATCCGGTGATGACCATAAACCACGGTAATCTTCCCTAAAAGGAGCTAACCTGCTATGATACCAACTTGATACGTATGATCTCCGTACTCTTGATGACTAGAGTTATTAGGGCGGAACTCGAAATAATTATAGACGAAAGATAGGTAAAACGTAGCACAAGGACAGAATTACGAAGAAAGATATCTTCTCTAGATTATGAACAAGACAATATTACAATTCTCTCTTTCACGCTCACAATCTGCTAAGCTTTCTTTTGCAATACAATGATTACCTCACAAACTTCTTCTCTAGATTTACTAGATGCCTCCGGTGTCCAAGCTATGAGCTAGGCACCTCTATATATAGTGGTTCGGTTTCCCGAAGCCTACTAGGAATCTATTTCCTATTCTAAGACTCCTTCTTTAAAAAGAATCCTTCTCTATATAGGAATCCTTTCCTAAATATAGTTCTTACCTTAATTAACTTGAGGTCGACTAAGTTCCTAAAGAGACTAGGATACACCTGTATCATGGGTCCCCCCTTTAAGAACTTGAACTCCAGTGAGAGTTAGAAATGGAGGTTAGGGAACCCGAGAGTTCCTTTCTCCCTGTTGAACCACTTAGCCTTGCTGGGAACGTGACCTTGACATCCAATTAGGAAAGCTTCTCTTTCTCCTTGCCGTGTCTTAGTCACTCTTCGCTCCAAAATGCAATCTTCTTTCAGCGGCTCCTCTCGATCAAACCATAAGTCTTCTACGCGCAGTCAGATCATCTTGGCATCCCCATCATCATCCAGTAACGGTGGCTCAAACAACTTCAAGTATTCGGCATTAATGACCGAGTACATTCCTAGATAAGGTGGTAAATCGAGACGAAAGGCATTGTCACCAATCTGGTCGAGAATATGAAACGGTCCATACCTCAATGGCTTCAACTTCTTACCTTCCCCCTTCAACCTTTCCTTTCCTAACTTCAACCATACCATGTCACCAACACCGAAATTACAAGGAACAAGATGCTTGTCATGTTTCGCCTTGTATTTGGCTCGTGACTTCTTCAATTGTGCTTCAACGGTCGCATGAATTTGAGAAATCTTCTCCAAGAACTTCTGTGCCTTTTGTCTCTCACTTCCTTCTTTTCCCCCAACTGTTGTATCACTTGAAAACACCAAATCGAAAGGACTAGGCGGTAAGTAGCCATAACACGTCTCGAAAGGAGACTTTCCCGAAGAACTGTGAACCGCTCTATTGAAAGCAAACTGTAGATATGATAGACTCTCATCCCAAGTCTTAGGATGCTTAGAATTATATCCCCGTAACATGTGAACCATAGTCCTATTGACTACCTCTGTCTGCCCGTCTGTTTGTGGATGAAAAGTTGTACTCTTCTTCAACCTAGTGTCCATCATCCTCCACAAAGAATCCCAAAAGTGACTAAGAAACCGACTATCCCTATCAGAAATAATCAACGTAGGTAACCCAAAATGCTTCCACACATGCTCGAAAAAGAGCTTTGCTGCACCCGCTCCTGTCACCATCTTCGTACACGGAATCAATGCAATCATCTTGCTGAACCGGTCAACCACAACGAACAAGTAATCATGACCCGACTTGGTCTTCGGCAATCCACCAAGGAAATCCATAGAAATACTCTCCCAAGGTCTTGATGGTACCGGTAATGGTAGATACAACCCATGTTTTTTGTTTGAGGGTTTAGATGTGCAACACAACTTAAAACCTCGGACAAACTTAGCCACATCATCTTGCATCTTCGACCAAAAGACATAACGTCGTAGGTTAAGTAGCGTCTTATTCATCCCGAAGTGTCCAGCAACTCGAGATGTATGTGCTTCTCTCAACCATTGTAATCGATCTCCATATTCGGGAATGCACAATAACTGACCTTTGTATAATAATCCATCTCGGAGTTCATACTCACCTTTCAAACCACCCTTTACTTTATCAAACACCTTCGTGAAGTCTTTACTAGATGCGTATGACTCCGCATACTCTTGAGGAACAATTGGCTGAATCCGCATAGCCACCAATAAACTAACTGGCGGTCTTGACAACATATCGGCCAACTTGTTTGTTACTCCCTTCTTGTACTTGATGATTATATGAAATGCTATCAAGTAGGACATCCACTTCATGTGTCGAGCTTGTTGTAACTTGGTTTGTGCATGTAGATACTCCAATGGCTTATGATCTGAGTGCACTACCACTTTTTTACCTAAGAGATACACTCTCCAATGTTTAACACATTGATACAAGGCATAGAATTCCTTGTCGTAAGGTGGATAGTTCTTAATAGCACCCGAGAACAATTCTGAATGGTACTCCACTGGTTTACCATCTTGTAGCAACACTCCTCCTAATGCATAATTAGAAGCGTCTGACTCAACTTCAAAAGTACGCTGTAAATTAGGTAGATCTAATACCGGTGCTTCTGAAATCTTCTTCTTAAATAACTGAAAAGTGTCTTCATGGGTCTGCTGCCAATCAAACTTTGCCTTAGCCCCTGTCATACCATGTAGTGGCCCAGCAATAGTAGAAAAATGCTTAATAAACTTGCGCAAGTATGTGCAATCTCCCAAGAAACTTCTGACTTCAGTCACCGTGCTAGGTCTTGGCCAGTTAGTGATCACCTCAACCTTCCTTGGATCAATCTTTCGTTTCCCACCACCAACAATGAAACCGAGATATACCAATTCTTCCTTTCCAAACTCACACTTCTTTTCGTTCAACTTCAGCTGGCCTTCATGTAACACTTGAAATACCTTCTCAACGTGAACAAGATGTTCTTCCCAGGTTCTGTTATATACGAGGATATCATCCAAGTAAACAATGACAAAATCTTCTATAAAGGGTCGTAACAAATCATTCATCAAACGCATAAACGTCGCTGGAGCATTACACAAACCAAACGGCATCACCAACCATTCGAACAAGCCTTGTTTGGTCTTTAAAGAAGTCTTCCATGTATCATCTTCTCGCACTCTAAGTTGATGATAACCAGATTTAAGATCCAATTTTGTAAAGACTCGAGCACTCTCCAATTGATCCATCATGTCATCTATCCGTGGTAACGGGTAGCGGTTCTTGACTGTGATCTTGTTCAAGGCTCGGTAATCTATACACATACGCCATCCTCCATCCTTCTTCGGCACCAACAACACGGCTGATCCACAAGGTGAAGCACTAGGTACTATAACTCCTAACTCTAGAAGTTCTAAGACTTGTATCTTTATCTCCTCGGATTCTTCCACGGATGTGCGGTAGAGCCCTACATTAAGTGGAGAACTTTCTCCCATCAACATGATCTCATGTTCCACACTCCTCTTTGGTGGTAACCCCTTAATTTCTGAAAACAAATCTCCATATTTCAACTTCAACCTATTTAGGTCGTCTTCTTGTTGTTTAGACAAAGTAGTCAAACAAACTCTACTCAGCTTCTCTTCTAGAGAACGGATCACAAGGAGAATAAACTTTGTACTAGCATTCACCAACCGCTTAGCCTGAGTGGCTGTAATCAGACTTGCTCCTACAAGGGGAGACTCTATAGCCCGAATTACATAAGTCTCACCTTCTTTCTCAAAGATATATTTCTGCTCCCTTCTATATAGAGTAGCATCTCTATCCCATAAATAAGGACTTCCTAGTACAACTTGACACACATCCAAAGGTACCACGTCGCATGTAACTTCGTCAATGTAGGACTCATCTAGAGCAAACTTGAACGTACACTATTGCGAACTTGTAACCCTCATTCCTTTTGGAGCCATCCTAACGGATATGGATTTGGATGTTTGAATGTGTTCAAACCTAGCTTTTGTACCAAAGAATTTGAATGTAAATTCTTCTGACTTCCCGGGTCAACAACAGCATCAACCAATGTAGTCTTAACTTGCATCTTCACAAGGAAGAGTCGTTCCCTAGGATCATCTCTTGTAGGTCCTTCTGTTGCTCCGGTCATTAGAGAAAGCTTTGAGTTAGGTTCCGTCTGTCCTTATACTTCTTTTGGAGTCTGAGCAACTAGTGTGGTCTTCTTGGCTTCTCTCTTCTGTATCCCTCTTGGCTTAAGATGAGGATGCTTCTCCCAACACTTGTCTACTACGTGCCCTGTTTGCTTGCAATGTGTTCAAGACAAACCTCCTTTGTCATTGAACTTCCCTTCGTCTTTGCTTCTTTCACCTCCTTTGACGCTGGTACCTCTAGATTTCACCTTCGGGTTTCCTTTAGAGTCAGTTTTCTTAAGCCCACCTTCAATGGCATGGGCTTTTACACTTGCTTCAGCGATAGTATCGACTGAAAACATCTTCAACTCCTTCCGTATATACTCATAGAACCCGGAGATGTACTTCATATAGATAACATTATCCCCTAAGTCTAAATCCAACACCATAGCTTGGTTCTGAAATTCAGAAGTATATTCTTGCATGGACTGGTTGTATGCTTGCTTCAAGTTGTACCACTTGAGCCATCTTTCCTCAAGGTAGCCAACCGGATAAAACTGTTTCCTTATGACTTCCTTGAACTTCTTCCACGACGATGCTCCCTGGTTTTGTCTTCTATAAGCCTTCCACCATACAAGAGCATGTTTTTGTAGCTTCAATGTCACACAAGCAATCTTTTTTCCTGAATTGAACTTGTCAAAGGAAAAATACGTCTCTAGACGCTCTATCCAATCATCTAACTTCTCTACGTCGATACTCCCATCAAAGTGTGGAATTTCAACATGGAAATCGATTTTCAGATTACTTTGTTTCTTACCAAGAGGTTTGGTTTCTTTAGGTTCTTTGGTTTCTTTTCCATCCCCTAGATCTTTGGTTCTTTGGTTTCTTTTCCATCAAAGAGATACCTTGAACCAACTCACTACCACCCAAATAGGTGGGATGAACCCTTACACCTCTGCTAGGATGTCTTCTAGGATTTCATGTCTCTATTGAATGCCTTGTCTAGCTATTTATAGTGGTTTGGTTTCCCAAACCTCTAAGGAATATATTTCCTTATTTAGGAATATTTCCTTGTCTAGGAGTATTTCCTTATTTAGGAAACTACCTTGTCTAGGATTCCTTCCTTAAAAGAATCCTTCTCTATTTGGCATTCCTTTCCTAAATAGGGTTCTTCCCTCAATTAACTTGAGGTTAACTAAGTTCCTAAAGCAAGAAGGATACACCTGTATCACACATGCTCATGCGCTTTTAGTGCTAAGATTATCAAGCTCACAGGAAGTTGATAGGAGATCTCTCATATCTTATACTTTGAAAATCAAAATGATGAACATGATCTCAAAAATTCTCTAAAAGAGAATCAAAACATTAAAAAGAGAGTGTTAACGTTATAATTAATCACAAAAATTATGTGTGTGAGTATAAAATCTGCATAGACACTTCATACTCGACAGTCATTAGATCTATAAGCCTAAACTTAGGTCTTAGTTGCATTATACGGTGTTGACATTAATACGAAGAAGGTAAGAACAGTATTGAGGCTAATTAATATTAGTAATAACAAGATAACGAGTTAAACATAACAATAACTTGCATTTCTCTGGATAATAATACATGGAAAATGATGCTTAGAGACTTGAGGAGATGCTAACCTAATATCTCTCACACGCCTTAAGATTACACCAAAATTTCAACCCTTACAATGGACCTCGAGCTCGCCTTATATAGGCCGAGTCAAAAGTGGATTACATCAAATAGAACAAACTACTCAATCGTGGGGATGTCAGAGTCTGTCGAGTAAGTCGGTGATCTTCGGAATGTCTTATCGAGGATCTTCGCCATCTGCTGATTTACCTTCGAGCTTAGCCTGTTATCCCCAAAATCTTTAGTGTTCCGAGCATTAAGCTCCTTCGCCACCTATCTTTAGGTTGATTTTTCGAGTCACTCCTTTTTGAGTTCTTGGGCATTTCGAGCATCACTTCTTATAGGATTCCCTGATCGTGATACTGATACGTGTCCCTATGGCATTTTACCCTCTACAGTTTGCCTCTTTCCTTTCCTTGTATCGTAGATGCTTGGGAAGGAAATTTTCTTCTTCTTCGACGTCCTCTTCTCGCCTCTAAAAAACTTTAGCCTTTTTGTACTCTTCTTCACTAGCTTCGGCGCTTTGCTTCCTCCTAAAAGCTCAAGATTGTATCTTCTGATCAAGCTCCTCTTTAGCGTTATCTGGTGACACCCTTTGTTTTGATTTGCCTACTGTCCCTTAAAGACAAGTATTTTCCCTCTTTTATCACCTTTCAAGCCCTTAATCCTTCTGACCTCTGCAACTTCCGGCGCCGAAGAGTCTTGATTTTCTCCTTCTTATCTCTTTTTTATGGCTTCCGCTTCCAAAGTTGATGTTCTTATCTCAAAGATGAATAATTTGGGTTTTAAATCCGATTATTTTGACATAAAGGCCGTTGATGCTCCCGGTGGCTGGCTGACTCCAGAACTGGTCGAACAATTTAAGTGCAGCGAAGATAAGCTCTTAGTTATGTTCCATCATATTTCGGCTGGGTTGATTCCTCCTTTCTATCGGCCATCCAATCCTTTCTTGAAATCCTCTGTTCTCTACCCAATCCCTGGGGGATAATGAAACTTACTTGCAGTTCGATTCAGCTGATTAATGAATGGATTTCCCGCTCCGAACATAACTCCGAGGCTGGTTCCACGACGAAATTTTATTTTACCGCTGAGAAATTCTTGCACCATTACGAGCTTTTTCTAACGCTTGATAACGAGGCAGCTCCCTGGGGTGTTTGTTTCAGACCTGTAAAAGGGAGGGTGAACATAATCTCGGGGTCTCTAGATTACTCGATGGACGAGGATTGGTACTCGGAGCCTGTGTTGCTGGCTGGCCCCATTCTTCGAGGCTGGAAAGATACATGCCTCTTTTTTCCTCAGACGGAGTTCGAAGCAGGTCACCAGTTCTCGACTCAGCATCTGTTTACTATTCATTTCTCTGATGAGGAGAAGGAGTTATCTCGCCAAGCTTTACAAAAGGGGAAAGGTTCTTCCGAGGATGTTTCAAAAAACTTAAAGTGTGCCCATGCAGGAGAGAAGACTATGGATCAGGTAACAAATACTAACTGGCTTGGAATGTGTTTTGTTTTGTAGTATGAATACTTGCCTATATTTGTTCCCTGAGGAAGACGGATTTTCTCTTCCAGGACAGTGCTATGCATGTTAAAGCTTTAAGTTTGGATGATGATTTAATGGACTTTGAGTTTGGGGAGGAAAGGAAAAGGGTCATTAAGCCCCGGAAGAAGGTTGTGTGTAAGAAGTCCATCAAGGCGGCTTCGTCGACTCAACAAAAAGCAGTTACGAAGCCATCGGGAGAAAAGGCGGAGGTGGATCTCTTTGATAAGTTACCACTTTCGAAGGTTGTTAATATGCCACCTATTATTAATGCTTCCGAGAAGGCTGCTGCCACTGTGTCGAGTGACGTTATATTGAGCACGCCTGCCTCGGCTTCTACTGCCTCGGCCATGGTTGTTACTACTGCGGCGACCACTGCCTCAGTCAAAGCTCCAACCATAACTTCGGGGAAAGTCGTTCCTTTGGTTGATGTCCTGCTTCCTCGAAAGGATGGTTCGACTATTGGCACTAATCTTCCAAAGAATATAGCTCTTTGTTATCCTCGCAGTTCTAAATTTCCGCCTGCTCCAAGCTTTGCCGGTAAGCACGTCACACCGTATACTGCCAAGAGATTTAAGGAAGTGCTTCGAGAGAATCACAATCCTAGTGAATTTTCCATGGAAGTTCCGTCCCGCTTCAAGTCCCATGCTTCTGATCCACTGCATTATCCTCTTGACCCTAAATTATGCAAGAAGTTTGGTGATGTGATCGGAGGTGACTGCCTCAGAGTGGAGTATGATCTTCGCCATCCCCCTTTGTCTTACGAGGAGAATCTTGTTATGCTTCAGATGGTATTTTGTTTATTTTCAAGCTTTTGCTGTCATTTTGAGTTTAGCTAAGCACTGACATGTTTTTGTATGTTTGATAGGGCGATCATCATGCATCAGGCTTCTTGAGCTATTCCTTTGGCTTGTTTGGTTAAGCTGAGTATTTTGAGCGGAAATTTCTTCAAATGCAAGAAGAGCTTGCTGCAGAAAGGACTCATAGCGCACGTGAAAAGATGAAACTAATAGGTATGAATTTGTTATCCTATGATTGTGCTGTCCTTCGTGATTTTGTGCTGAATTTTTTTTTGTTGTCGTTGCTTTCTAAAAAGGAGAATTAGAATAGGGGGGAGAAAAAACTCCGCCAAGCTAACGTGGCCCTTAGTACCTATTCCCAAGAGGGTCGTAAGTATACCCATGTTGCCTGCGAGGGTGGGGAGAGCCGGCGAGGTGAATTCGAGAAGCTTGTGAAAGAGAGAAATAAGGCTTGGGATGACCAAAACTACTATAAGAGAAAAAGGCTAGAAGTTGAGAATCTCTTCGCCGAGGAGAAAATAAAAAGGATAAAAACTGAGTGTTTACTTGATGAAGAGAAAAATAAGAATCAAAAGAGTGCCCGAGAGATGCATCATTTTCAGTTGGATGTTACTCGCTTGACGCAAGAACGAGATTCTGCTCGTAAGGAGAGATCGATTAGTGTGTCTGGCAGGGTGGTGATTGAGAAGTTAAAGCAGGATATCAACAAAGAGCTAGTTGCAGAGAATAATGGTTTGAAGGAGGGTTGTAGTGAAATAAGAAGGGATCTTGCAAAGGCTAATACCTCGAAAGACCACCTTTCTCGGATGGTCGATGAGTATCGACTTGAACTTGCCAAATTAGGATGGGTCTCAACTGAAGATATTAGGGGGAGGGCTACCCAACCTCGTTTTACTAATCAACATGAAGTTACTGAATATATGGTTGTGAAAGAAAGTAGGATACTTGCCTTAACACCTTGTTTGGTATTTGTTGTGTCCTCAGGAATGTATATTCGGATGTCTCAGCCCTTTTTTCCCGTGCTTGTTTTTTGTTTTTGCTGGTATCGAAGCCAATTTACTGAAAAAAGTTGCAGTTGTCGAAGCCGCAAGAGATGACAGCGCCACTCAGTTGGTGGAGGAATCTAATAGGAAGTTGGAGTGTGAGAGGAAAGTTGGGCAACTATCAAAAGAGTTGTCCAAAGAACGTCGACTTCGAACTGCTAATACGAACAGACATTCCCCAGAGCTGGAGGCCAAACGCACACGTCGCTCGGAAGACGCAGAAATAAATGCCAAGGATGTAACTTCTGAGCGGGATTTTCGTCTTAAGTGTCAAGAAAGCTTGAGAAATATTGTTAACGCCTTCTCCATCGTGCGTCCTCAGATTAAATATGGAGAGGCTGCTAAAGAATTTCTCACTCGATCAGCGCTGACCACTTGCCTGACTATAAGTAAAGCCTGCCGAAAACATGGTCGATCTCTTTTTAGGGATATTGGTGTTGAGCCTCCCAGCTATGGAGTCTTTGGCGCGGATGACTCTGACGTGGAACTCCCAGATGATGCAGATTTGCTTCCTCAAGAGGTTTTTGTAAGGATGGTTAGGGAAGAATTACGAAGAAGAGGGGTGCCAAGGGGTGTGTCCAAAGACCGGGACACTGGTGATGGCGATGATGGTGACGATTGTGATGATGGCGATTCAGGAGATTCCGGAAGTCATCCCGAAGATTATTCGAAAGATTATCCCGAGAGTGATGCTGAAGCAGAAACTAGGGGTGGAACCGAGGATGTTGTGCAGGATGTCAAATCAACAGATCTTGGAGAATCCGACAAAGGATACTGGTGGTGGTAAGGATGTCGTTTTTGACGCCAGCTATAAGGAAAATAGTTATTTGTTTCAAGAGTCCTCCGCAGAATATAGTGACGAAGAGGGTGAAGAGAATGCTGAGCCTATGAGGGGAAGACACCCCTTTGAAAGGAGACCCCTCCAGTTTTCGAACTTATGAAAAGGACCTGGAAATTGAGAAGGAGCTCTGGGATTCGATGAAATTTTCCCTACCCCTCGCCATGATGCTGTGTCCGACGATTTTCTTCTGAGATCTAGCAGCGAGTCTTTTTGCCTTTTGTCTTTGTTTCCTGAATAGATTTTATATGTCGCTTATCATCCATATTTGTGCCTGCTTATTATTTTGAATATGTATATATAAAAAGAAAGTTTTTGTTTTTAGAAAGTTTTTCTCTTTTGCATTATGTTTCCTGCCTAGTAACTTTGTGATGAGGCACGAAGTTTACCTTGCAATATTCTAGGCTCCTAAGGTTACTCAAGGCGCAAATCAGGAGCTTACTTCGATGTGGGAGATAGTAAACCAAGCTAGTGGGAGCTTACGGATCACCCTTCCCAAAGGCTTTGAGCTACTTGCCTATTTTAAAGCAAACATTGGCTATCGAGGCCATAGGTACCCATTTTGCCTCAGTATATTGGGTGGATATCGAGGATACTTGGCATCTTCCGAGAGAACATGGTGGTGTTCTAATAATTCATTTATCCCAAGTAAAGTAGGGAACTTATGGTGGGTAGCTGATATGCTTTGCCTCGATAAAAAAGTAGCACAATGGGGGAGTGCCAGTCAAGGA
>JAJJMA010017422.1:0-11289 GCA_023529015.1 Papaver nudicaule | reverse complement strand
GTTGGAGGTATGGTGTAGAGAAAAATCATCTTTGGTACAAGGTCATCTCAGGAAAATATGGAGACTCGAACTCTTATTGGTACCCGGATAAGGTTCCTGGTGCTTTTAGTATTTCTTGCTGGAAGGCTATAACAAGTACAGGTACAGTTGTGAACAATCACTCTAATCTCACAGTGCATAATGGATCTAGCATATCTTTTTGGCATGACAAATGGTCAGGCACAGCAGCTTTGTCTGAGTCTTTTCCTGACATCTATAAGCTATCTAAAGAAAAACATTTGTCAATTGCAAATCACATAACGGCTGATGGGAATTGGAATTTAGAGCTTAAAAGGAGATTAAACTACAGAGAAAATAATCAACTTGCACTCATGATTCAACAATTGGGTGCTCATCCACCGACTCTTGATTCGCAAAACGATACAAGAAGATGGTCCCTCTCCGATGATGGTATTTTTACAGTAAAATCGTTATATGCAAAACTGAATGAGTCTGCAGGAGTGGATAATTTTCCACATGCTTTCATCTGGAAAAAGAACATTCCTCCAAAGGTTAACTTCTTCATTTGGAGTGCGGTTCACGGTAAGCTCAATACGGCGGATATGTTAGCAAGGAAAAGGATTACTCATAACAGTTGCTGCATTCTTTGTGGTGATGCATATGAGACTGCAAATCACATTTTCCTTCATTGTAAGGTGGCATATAAAGTGTGGTGCATGCTCACTCCCTCCAATTGGGCCTGGTCTTTCCCAGATTCGGTTTACAGGTTAGCTCACTGTTGGTTTTCTGACAATAGAACTCTGAATGCTAAGATAGTGTGGCCACTTATTCCTGCAGCAGTGCTTTGGGTTATATGGTGTGAAAGGAATGCTAGAACGTTTGATCAAAAGCACAAATACAAGACTGACTCGGATTTGGGGACAGACGCAAAGGCTTTAGTTCTTTCTTGGGCAAGTGCAGCTGGGAACAAAGTACACATTAACTTCACCCAGTCTGTTCTGAATTGGGATAATGTGTTTCTGTAATTTTCTTTTGTATTCTTTTGTAGCTACCGCTGGTAGCTTTGTACATCCTTTTTTCTTCTAATAAATTCTCACTTTCAATCAAAAAAAAAAAAGTAGATGCATTTTCAAAGACTTGCCTTCTCCATACAAAAGATCCAAGAATAAATAGGTCAAGATCCGTCTTAAAATAGTAAAAGCACGAAATGCTTGATGGCAGTACCAATGGTTCCCAGTTAGAGCGTCGATGAACTTAATGTGTCATTATACTTTTTTTTTCTGTGGAACCTGCTAACATGATTTATCCATCAGAAAATTGTCCTCTAGGTAAGTGATACCTTGTGTTGATTAATACATATTAAAAATACTTACATGTTTGGAAATAGAATACCGACGATTACCTAAGATAGTCGAGGATTACTAAATCTGGACAAAATACACACAAAAGTATACTGGAAAGATGCCGATGCTTATTGAAACGAACAATTACAAAGAAATGCATCAAACACAGACATATTATTTATCAGGGTTAAGTTATTTTAGACGCCTCCCGATTGACTGGAATCTGATATTGTGATGCATCAAATTGAGACCTGTAATGGAAATTTAATAATTTTCTAGAATAGGGACTTCAAAAGCCACTGAAGATTTTATTGTTGAACAACACCTCTTCCACGTCAAGGAACATAAAATACTGGAAAGATGGAAGCTACTGTAATATGTGGATTGGCAACCCATTTTTATTTTCTAAAACCACCCATATTTCAACATCTAGTGGTGAAAAGTGTAAAACAACATCACAGCGCAATTATGGTAGCATATCACTCCATATTCTGAATCCTACTGGAGATAATACTTGTTGGTGAACTTAAAACTGAAGGTTTTAATTTGATTAATGACGAGAATATTATCAACCAGAGCCCTTTACAGTTTTGGTGATTCACTATGAAGATGATACTAACAGACGTACAAACACTTATTATTAGAAGGGACGAAGCTAGGATTCAATTTGAGCAGATCCTAGTATATGAATTAAATTTATTTCAAAGGGGTTATCACATGCAAAAAGTGAAAATTCTTTCTTGAACAACTTCTGAGTCTCCTATTCTATAATAAAACACAAACAAACAAGAAAAAGAGTGAAATTAAGAGTCTCTAGAAACACACCTTACCGCGACAGACAGACAGACAGAAGCGCAGCTCCTCTATTCGAAGTCTCTTGCGTGTAAAAGTGGTGTAGGTCACGCTCTTTTCTCCTCTTAAATTTAAAAGGAGATGGTTTTTTACCTTGACTAATTGAAGCCTTATAACCTTTCGAAACAGACTCAAAACCATTCTGGTTTCCTCTAGGCTCTGGGAAATGAAATCGACCACTGAAGTATCAGCAATTCTCATAGAAAAATAATATTTTTTTTAAAAACTAAAAAACAAAATCTAGACGAGCAACCGAAATAACTCACCACCAATAACAAGTGATCTAGGAGAAACCTTTAGCTCGACTACACCCTCTTCCAAAACTGCATAAACAGGGTAGATAAGCACTCTTTTAAAAACTTTTAGTTCTTTTAAAACATCTCTGTTCCTTCCTCGTCGATTTATTGGCCACTATTACCTATGAAAACAGTAGAACTAATCCTAGATTCAATGAGATATTTTCTTTTCCTAGTTTGTTGAAACAGATGATCAATAAAGCTATAATACTGTAATTGTGCTGATCGAAGGCTTTTAATTTTTGGTGTTCTTATTTGTTTAGTTCAGGGTTATTGCTTAAGATTCGAAGCAGCAAAGAACGAAAACAGGTGATGGATCATTCTTCACATCTATAAGAATCTCCTACAGAGACTTGGGAAAATATTGAGGAAACTAGCATATTTTCTGAATCTCAGAAGTAAAAGAGAAAGTGAAAGGGTTATGCAAAGACCGCTACCTTGAGTTTGTAAAAAAGCTACAGTAATCATTATTCAGTATCGTACATGAATTTTAGTAAAGGTTTCATACCTTGCAAAATTTTTGTGAACTTTCTGAGATCTATTGACCGTACACATCCGTTCTTATGATAAAGGAGTTGGAAGCTGATGTACCTCCCCACCCTAAGCCTTCATGTTTAAAGTAAAGAGGTGAAATAGTTAGATTAGAATCCTCTGCGGGATGCACATACCTTAGCAATTCCAGAGATGTCAGTATGACTATCATGACTTCTCAGGCACATCTTGAGACTTGAGATTTTACCTCTGCATGTCATCTGCTCCCTATAATGATGTCAAGCTAAACTTATAATATCTTCGTCTTATTGACTCATTGAGGATTTCTTCTGAGTTCCAAAGTGACTGAACATTTCGCGAACCTGTACGCGAATCCAATGTTGGTTACTTTGCTGGTGTCGGATTTAGTAGATATTCTTTCAGAATTTCACTTGGGTCAAACTCTAAACTCCTTTATCTCTTAGATGGACTTGTATATCACATAATATCTTTTGTGTTCCATTTAACGATCCTCAATGAGTCTATAATAATATCTTCGTCTTCAAGGTTTCTACTACTTTGTCTATATCCCAATTCCGAAATCTAAACTCTAGTAGGCTATCAAGAATTGAGTTTTGACACCTAAAACTGACAACTAGCTTGACATACCAACACTAGTGGGTTTGACCGGACAATGCCCTAACAATATGCCATCCCGAAATTTGTGAGACTGAGAAGGAAGACCTAGAGTGATAAAGTGTGTCAGCCTCGATTTGTTAAGTAGATTTCCGTATGACCTGGATTTGACAATCCGAAGGAAGTCATCTTATTTATGGTAAATCGATAGAGGACAGTTACACCATAAGTCAACAGTTTTGGTTTAAAACCCAGTATTGCTGACAAAAGCCTTTGGCATCGGTCAAAGCAACTCCTAGGCCTGTAAAGGACGTCAGCTAGGGGAATCAAGTGCGTGACGATCTGTGGGGGATCCAGAGACGTAAGAAAGGCGACAGTAGCCAATTCGCTTGGAGGACTGGAGTTGGTCTCTGCTACATCCCAGACCGAAGTCTTATAGTAGGCTAGCGTTTGTAGTCAGTTTGTACTGGGCGGTGTTCAATCTGGACGAGGTCCCGAGGTTTTTCTGCAAGGCAGTTTCCTCGTTAAAAAAATCTCTGGTGTCTTGTGTGATTTTACTTTCCGCATTATATCTCTGATTATATAATTAAAGCACCAAGTAGTACGTTATTCAATAACCGTAGAGTTTAACTCCAAAGTCACCACTTTGTCGAGTTGATCCCCAAGATCACAACTCCGGTTATTAGAGTTTGGATATTGATTTTTTAATCGTCCAAACTCAAACCATAAGACTCACGAGCCCAAACGAAAAGTTGGTTGTATTTCGGTACCCCTCATTTTCACATATAAATTCTTTCTTGTTGATGCTTGGTTAGCATTTACTAAAAGATGATGCAATTTGAAATTCAGCAGATGAAGTGCGCCGAGTTTCACACGTGCTAGCTGAACTTACATTACTGCTTTTAAGGGTATATGCTTCCGCACCCAGATCTTCTATGTTCAAAACTTCCACTGCATCGGAGGAGTCAGATTCAGTTCTCTGATTGGGATCAGAGGAATCAACCTCGAGCTCACCAGGGAGTTCCTCGGTATCCAAAGCCTTCAATGAATGATTTTCAACAGGTGAAGGAATTTCACCATCCACAAGATGAATAACAGTACAGGCACAAGAACAACCTTGTCTACCCCTCGCCTCCCAATCATATTCTTAGGCACTTCATGCCCCCTCTTTCTGCATTCATATGATGTTAAAGATTCCTGAAGTAAACATTAGGAAAGCTTTCTAAAATCACATCACCACCTCTTCCACCACTTCCACCATCAGGTGTACCTTGCCGTTCGCTCCTACTCCGTCGAACACAACAACACCCGTTGCCCCTATGTCCTCCTTTAGCCTAAGTCTGAATCTGTTTATCATGTTTCTCTCCTGCAGCAGAGCAAGCTTTGGTTTCTTTATTGGAGCATCTGAATAAGAAGCGGAGGAATAAATCATCCATGGACACTGAGTAGATCTTCTCAAAGCTTCAAACTTTGGAATGACTGGTGGGCGGCTCAACCACATCTCATTAGTTAGATTCTTGTAAATTTTGGATAAAGGAACTCACTTGAGAGAGTTATGCTGATAAAAAATGTACCTTTAGCCAATTGCAACAATTATTCCCAATTTCATTGCTTAAGTTTGAGTTCACATCAGCTCTAATTCCCTATATGAATAACAAAGAGTAAATATTTACAAATCAAGAATAAGCATATGAACAGAAACTTAATCTAAGAAAGAAACTACAACCTGATCAAACATGGTCAAAATTAGAAGCACAAAAATCAAAATTGGAAAGGAAATTGGGATTTTTATTACCTTAGGGTTTTTTTCTTCTTCAGTTAGGATTTCTAGTGCTGAATTTCTCCTTCGTTCAGCTGAATCATTGTAAGTAAGATAGTTATGGTGATCGTGATAATTGATAGTGAGGGTTTAAGGGTAAGAAGTATAAACCCTAAATGTTATGATTTATGAACAACAAGTCAGGGAGAGTAGGGGAAAATGAAGTTATAATTTGATCTTTTACCCCTGGCCCTTGCATCCCATGAGTCCATGACCTTTAAACGTCCGACTTTGATCTTTTACCCTAAAGGCGCCTTGAGTTGCTGGTAGCTTGTTTGGATAGAAGTTATTTTTTGACTTCTCGAAATTAAAAAGTCGGAAGTAAGTATCAAAAAATTATTTAAGAATGACTTTCAAAAGTCGAAAAGTTAGCTTTTCTCGGAGCCAATAACTTTTTAGCTTTTGACTTCTGCAAGAAGCAATTTCTCATCGAGTGTTTTTCTTTCTTTTCTCATCTCTTCATGAATCTCTGTACAACAAACAGATAAGTTTGGAGAAGAGAACGAGGAAACCCTACTCAATTCAAAGGTTAGATGATACTGGATTTTTTTTGTTGTTGAAGGGAGAGCGAAAAGCGATACGAGGAGTGCAAAAATCGTAGTCAACTCACTATCTCGAACCTATCCAGTAAAATTACCTAACTCGGACCAGACTGCCCTTACAAGATACACCGACCAACTACGCACAAACCTCACACTCATCTGCCAAAACCGAAACATCGGTACCACCACCGCTGGACTCCACCACCAATGACAACTACAAAAAGAAGTTTCACCACTACCGTCAATTCTTTGAACATGGAAAATTATAACAACCTATAAACGAGAAAGAAGCCGGAATCTCAAAGTTCCCCACCACTGCCGATATTAACTTTTCAAAGTAACAAAATGTGATCAATATCTAAGAGGAAAGAAAGTTGTGGATAATTATTTGATTAAATTATAACAGATGGAGATGATTACAATGATTTTAATTTAAGAAAAATAATCTAATGAAGTTTGATGTGGTTAGTTATTTGTGGACTCTAGGAGTTGCAGAATACAAGAAGTAATCATGGTACGCGTGGTTGGATCAGAAATCACAAAATCTCTACTGATTTTTACATTTGGTCGCTATTGGTGTTGATGGTGGATCTGATGTCGGTGTTGGCGGTGTAATCGATAGTGGTGGTGTTAATTTCTTCCGGTTCTGAAATGAATGGTAGTTATTAATGGATGTGTAGCAGAGAAAATTAGTCTGAGTTAGAAAAATACGTTAACTTGGTATAAGTTAGTGAGTTGACTATGATTCTTGCGTTCCTCATATCGCTTTTTGCTCTCCCTTTAACATTTTGTTTTGGGGATTTGTGTCAATTTTTTTGCCTTCTTATTTGGAGTTTGGTCTGAAATATGTTTCCGTATTTTGGTGTCTCTAAAATTATGTAGCAGCAAAAAATTAAAACGTCTCTAATCAGATGTGTCCCTTCTTACTGATAACAAAAAAAGAAGTATCCCTTGTATTTTTAACCACGATAAAATATAGGCACCCGGAAGCCCAAGGTATTACATTCTTACCCCTTATAAGAATTTTCGTTCTTAAAACATGTTTCCGACATTTAAATTTCGTAAAGCAGGCTAACCAATTTAGACGACATATTAATTTTAACGGTCTCATGTAGTAATGCCTAGAGATCTGATATCAACTTGTAACACCCTAAGTTCGGACCAGGGTTTAACCCATATGGAGATTCGAACGCAAGCGTTACGAGCCGATATCAACTTGTAACACCCTGAATTCCGGACCAAGGTCTAAGCCGTATGGGGATCCGAACTCAAGGCATTACGAGCTAAAATGAGAAACTAACCCACATCAAATCATTTGTATTTAAAATCAAATTTTTACCATCAATGTCTATCTTGTCACACAACAAGTAACGATTACAACAAACTGACTTAGAATATTTCTCGATGGAAGAGGTTAACATGGCTTGAACTAAGTCCAAACTCAAAGTTTATATTATTAACCAGATGAAACTTTTCAATTATATCCACTAATAGCTTCTCCAGTGGTGATAGTGTATGTTTCTATGCGTCAACGGAAACCCTCTGTGGCTTTAGATGTTCCAAAAAGTTGAAGATTTTTTTTCCCACCTCTTCAAACCTACTATTATTTAACCTCTTGATTACCTAATTGTGATTGTATTTAATGAGAGATTTTATTTGACATTGTTAACTAATTATATAAACTAGATTTAATTGTAGTTAACAAAAAACTTACTAGGATATGGTAGACATCATCTATGTAAACCTTCAGAACTAGACATTCACAGAGAGGATGTCTAGCTAAAACTTTACCACATTATCTGCATATTGATTAAAGTGCTTAGGATTGATGAATGATATTAATTATAATTAGTAAAAATATACAGGAATGTGTCTTATGTGAATTTAATATTTTTTCTCACACACATTCCATTGGAGAAGCTCTAACTAGAAGTTTCTTGAAATATTTGGTAAAAAATATTAATTCACATAAGACACATTTCTACTGGTAACATACATATTATTACTACTGGTAACATACATATTGTTTCAAGTTGAATCTAATATCATACAACATTTCTTTCTCTTATAACTCCAACTAGAATCCTACGTTTAGATTTTGTATTAACATACCAAATTGCCATGTTGTGGCTATTATTAAAACAAGACCAACAAAATAAAAACTGATCAAGATGCTAAAAATAGAGATTCAAGTAAAAAGATGCTAAGAAGAAAAATTACCTGAAAAAAAAAATCTCACCCAATTTAAAAGGAGATGGCATAGATAATGCGTTAAGTCTCCAGATTTAGGGTTTTCTTCTTTTAAATTTTTTTGTCTGGGAGAGAGAAACAATATGGTGAAGAAGAAGAAGACTAGAATTGCTGAGAGAAACGAGATGAGATAGAAAAAGACACACACTGAAACTTTGAAATTTCTATTTACAGTATATAATGGTAATAAAGAAACAAGCCCCCGCTGCAATAATATTAAAAAAATAATAATCAGCAACAATTTATTTAACACAAACTTATTTAACATACAAGTGTATAGTAGTAGTTTACTTAGCAACATTAAAATTGGATTACAACTGATCAATATTTTAAAACCCTACACTGCCGTTGTTGCTGCTCAAGTCAGTCCATCTGCCACTCCCCGAGCTATCTCCATGGGACATCCAGCCAACATTGCTTGGAGGAGCAGGCGCATGTACTGCGTCCTCCAACCACCTGTCAAAGCGTCCCCCTTCTTCATGTATTACTTGTTCAACTTGAGCACACGATTGATCATAAAATTCCACAGAGAGAGATGACGAAGAAGAAGAATTTGCAACTGAAAATGAAAAGTGACTGAAAAAAACAAACATCAAAGTTATGAAAATCGGAATACCCATCTTCTCCATCTCTGTGTTGAAAAATTGCTCTAACTAGTCACATACTAAAAGATATTAATTGGGGCCAAAAGAAAAAAATGAAGATAGTGCGCGTTGCTAAAACAACTTAATCTTGAGTAGGTTTCGTACGTAAGTCAGTGAATATAAGGCGAGTTTGGGATTGCGGTGAGTTTTACAAAAGTGATTTTCTGTTGTGCGTTGCTGTGCTGTGCTGTGAAAATAAAGCAGTTGGACGTTTGGTAAATTATAATGTAGAAAGTGCTGCCTGACTAACAAACTGTAAATTCTGTTTGGTAAATTGTAATGCAAAAGTGCTGATGATGTAGTTAATGACGAAAATAGACATGCTTTATTTTTTTTTAGAAAGATACAATATAATTATAATAAATTGTATTTTTAATTCCAAAATATTTAAATAAATATAAATGGTGATTATCTTATTTTTAAAGAAAAAAGAGTGAAAAAATTGAAATAGGGAACATAATAATATGTGCACAATATTCAAGGGTAAATTTGTCATTTTAGTAAAATAACAAGGCTAAAATGGATAATCAATTAATTAAAATTAGGTGGGTCCACAACTTCTGCTTTTACTGCTTTTAAAAGCTACTTCTGAGTAGCTTTTAAAAGCAGGCTAAAATGAAAGTGTGCTTTTATCCAAAAGCACTTTGATTTTTTTTTTACCAAACACAATTTTTACCAAAAATTGGTTACAAGTTTGTTGCAAAGTGGTTTTGGTGGAAAAAAATCAATCCCAAACTGGGCTTATAACAAATTTAGATTGAGACATTGAATGCATCAAACCAATAAACCATATTTACTTGGGATTAGGTTTCTATTAGCTGTTGTTTTCAGTAATAGTCGCAACAGCCAATTACATTTACGGTAATAATTCCAAAAGACTGACTCACATGCGGATTGCAGCTGCAAGAGTATGTTGAAGCCATCCATACGTGTATAATAAAAGTGCGACGTAAATAATAGTAATTTGTTAGGTTGTACCGTGGTAGGTAATTGGCATTTAGGCCAAGAAATGTTATGGGCCTCCGGAGACCCTTAAAGACTTGAACACTCGAGCCAATCGTGGAGAAGGAAAACCTATAAAAATACGCAACCATATATACAGTTTTTCTCTTTTTCTGGCTCTTTCATCCACAATAACGTCTGCGAGGCCACTATCTTCCCTGGCTGCACAAAATTTCCGGCTTGGAGTGATCTGGTAATTAACCCATACCTTCACTTCAAGTATTAATTTGATTCATAACAACAATAGTTGTTAGCTATAAATTGAGTAGGGAGAAGATGTTAGCTAGCATGCTAAGCACTTAATGATATTGAAGGCTGTTTCCTCTGGTGTGACCATAATTAGGAGTAGTTATAGGCTTGGATCACCATAAGCATACATACATCGTAGTACTGTTTCTTGGAAATTAATTTGGGGTTGGATTGAATTTTAGGCTCGTGTTGTTGTTTCTCTTGACCTCAAGTGTCTAGACCAATCTAGGGTTCTTTGTATATATACCAATCTAGGGTTCTTTGTATATATACCAATCTAGGGTTCTTTGTATATATCCGTGCCATTCTCGCAGGTTAGACAACATAAAATCTCCAGTATGTTGATTCCTTCATAATATTCTAATCATGTAGTAGAGTATGGTAGTATGGTTTTATGTACTCCTGGGCTAGCTAGGGTTTTGTGTGCAGCCGATTGGTATTATTCAATTACTATTTCTCTAGTCTTATGAATTTTTTAAGGATTCCTATAATAAGTTCAAACATGCATGTAATAGTTCTGGTCTACTGTTTTTAATAAGATGATAGTTCTGTTTGTGCCTTTGTTTGGTCTTTGGTGCTGCTGGTGAGGCTGCAAGCTCTCGGTTGTTTTTAAGCTTTGTTGTATGCGTTTTTTTGTTTATCTAATGTCTTGTGTTGCCCTTGAATTGTGCTTCTCTTTGTATCCTTTCTCTTTTGATTCTTCGGCCCCGCTTTGAGTTTTTTGAGGTGTATTCCAGAGAGATTGGTTATGGAGGGTATCTGCTCCTCCGTGTAGCCTTCCTCTGTCGTTCTCTCTCTCTCTCTCTCTCTCTCTCTCTCTCGAAGACACAGCAGGGGCAAAGATATTTAAGAGATTTGAGTTGAAAAAAAAAAGAGTTGTGCAGTAATGGCTGTAGCAGCACTTGGTCAGCTTAATCTCGTCGAGTCTCCTTTTTGGAGTTCTCGAAGCGTAGATTGCTTTGAGAAATTGGAGAAGATTGGTGAAGGTACATATGGTGAGATATTCAGGGCCAGAGAAACCACCACAGGAGAGATTGTTGCACTAAAAAGGCTAAAAATGGAGAATGAAAGAGAAGGGTTCTCAGTTACTGCAATACGTGAGATTAAAATTCTGAAGAAGCTGCAGCACAAAAATGTGATTAATCTAAAAGAAGTTGTTACTTCCAGAGGTCCTGAAAGGGATGA
>JAJJMA010017409.1:4193-17625 GCA_023529015.1 Papaver nudicaule | reverse complement strand
GTTTTGTAACATACTGGTCATTGACTCTGCTAGTTAGTGCAATGCAATGAGTGACAACTCCTTCTTCAGTCAGGCACTTCCTCTTCCACGGTCCTATAAATTTAAACATGACCTGTAAAATGCAAGGCACATGATTATGAGAGGTGCAAAAGATAATAAAACAAAGCACGTATTAGCATCAGCTGACCATATACATATACTGAGAAGAAGCTGAGAGGCCTTGGGAAGTTTTGTTTTCAATTTCTTGACAACCTAAAACTGCTAATCCCATTATCCTGCTGATCCATTATCTGAAACTTGCAAGTTGATTAAGCAAAATAGACAAAGTAAATGACTCAAGGCAGACATGGAGTGGCTGAGATATTCGATTTCAACAAGATAAAATGAAATTATTACTAATCTCTTTTACCAGTTAAGCTATAAGCTGCAACAACTTGTTCTTCCCCTTCTGTTGCTGGTTTTTCAGCACATCAAATGTTGAATTAAAGCCCTAATTAAATAAAATTAGAAAAACTCATTAACTGAATTTGAATCTCTAACAATACTAAATTTACAGTAACAAAATATGTATGAAGAATTAAAACTATCGATGAAGTCTCAAAACCTACATTATAAACAAAAAAACAAATCAGATACCCATTCAAAACACTGCAAAGAATACCCAAAAATCAAACAAGCTCAAAAACACAATCATTAAATCAACCAAAAATTTCAAAATCAAACTAGGGTTTGGGTTTATTAGAGAAACTTACCCACGAAACGAAGATTAAAGTACCCGCGTTGGTGTTCATCCTCTTCCTCACAAAATGAAGATTCAAGAAAAAAAAATCTGATCTAGGGTTTGGTTAATAGACCTAAATTAGTTCAATCTAGGGTTTATCTTCTTCTTCTCTGTGTTCAGAACTTGAAGAGTTCGTTGTTGAGGTTGATGATAACGATGATGATGGTGGTGGTGGCATAATAAAGAGGGAAGATGAAACTCTCTCTAGTATATGAAAGGGGGAAGATGGTGGTGGTTCTATCCCGCAGCAGAAAGAAAAGAAAGGAACGAAAATAGAAATATAGAAGAATAGAAGATAAAAGGATAAAATGGAATTTTTTTTATTTTCATAGACCTTTAAGCCCTCGTACAAATAAAGAAATCACCCTCCTTTGTCCCTATTTTATAATTTCTTTCGGTAACACACATGTGTGCAACGGATAGGTGAATTTGTGCAACGGATATTGTTGTGCAACAAATATATCCGTTGCACATGGGAAAAACTAAGTGTTGCAAAAAGCCTGATCTGGGGTAGTGCAACTGTGGTTCGTCCTTGCTGCTGTGGTAGGTATTATCTCTAAGCAATATTCTTCTGCAAGGCTTGAGATGTCACAAATGTCGCCCCCAAGCTAGGTCACAGTGTATGTGATGAAACTGAATCTCCACCAGATGCGGGTGGAACTGGACTAGACTGTCTGCAGTCAGATGTAACTTGACCGGCTTGAGTTGGAGATGAAACTGACTGTCAGGAGTCGAGCCTCCAGGCAGCAGTTGAATCTGAAACTAGACTGTCAGGAGTCGAGCCTCCATTGGCAGCAGTTGAAACTGAAACTGGACTGCCAGGAGTCGACCCTCCACTGGCAGCAGTTGAAACTGAAAACTGGACTTGGCACTTGTCGATGTTGAAGTGGCAATCTCCTTGACCTTCTTGTAGACTTGTTCTGCACCTATTATCTAGGGTGCCTAGCCAAGTCTTAGTGTTTGGGCACCTGTATCAAGGCTGCCATGCTCTGCACCTGTATCAAGGCTGCCTGGCAAACATAGTATTTGGGTGCCTATATTGCTCTACTTAGCCAATAATAGGGTGCCAAAATACTAGGGTACAAACATCGCCCCCTCTTAACCTCTAACTCGTTAGGGGTTAAAAAGTTCGGTTGTACCCATAACAGAATCTTGCGACGTGCTATGAAACTCGCCCCCAAGCCTCTAGCCTGGAGTAGTTACTCTGCCCGCCCCCAAGTATACTGTCAGTACCAGGAAGTCTACATACCCCAAGCATTAGTCGTCACTGCCGCATATGGAGTCATGTAACTGAACCTCAGCACTAATATGGTGCAGCTCAAAGTTGCGCAAGGGTGCACTACTTCCAACAGTAGCACGCACACACAAGTTATGATTCAGGTTTTCTGCTGTCTTGAACTGCATAGGGGGCCAGCCTACCGTCCAAGATTGCACATAATGTTTTTTCACCAGTTACCGATGTCAAGTATGAAAGGATAATTGTTCCTGCAAAACGATCAAAATATTGTATAATATATAAATATAAAAACATACATACCTCAGATAGGCGTTGAAATCTCCGTTGAAAAACACAGATGACGTAATAGTTTAGGTCAAAATCCAACGCAACCGTTTTTCTCGAACTATGGAACCAGATATGACGTAGAAGCGAAAACTGCATTGTCATGAGGCGGGCCTCGACTGACAACATTTGAAACTAGAAACTGTGTTGCCAGGAGTTGATCCTCCACTGACAGCAGTTGAAAGCAAAAAACTGTACTTCCAGGAGTCGGTACTCGAGTGGCAGAAGCTGAAAATTGACTACCTTTCAGAGGTTGGTTCTCGACTGACAGCAGTTGAAACTTAAACTGGACTGTCAGGAGTCGAGCCTCGACTGGCAGCAGTAGAAACTGAAAACTGAACTACAAGGAGTCGACCCTCCACCGGCAACAGTTGAAACTGAAACTTGACTGCCAGGAGTCGTCCCTCCACTGGTAGTTATTGAATGTGATATTGGACTGCCAGGAGTCTAGCCTCGAATGGCAGCAGTAGAAACTGAAAACTGGACTGCCAGGTTTTGATACTTCACTGGCAGCAGTTGAATGTGAAACTGAACTGCCAGGAGTTGAGCCTCCAGTGGCAGCAGTTGAAACTGAAAACTGGACTGCCAGGAGTCGTCCCTCGACTGGCAGGAGTAGAATCTGAAAACTGCGCTGCTGGGAGTCGAGCCTCGACTGACAGCAATGGAATCTGAAAACTGCGCTGCCGGGAGTCGAGCCTCGACTGGCAGCAATGGAATCTGAAAACTTTGATGCTGGGAGTCGAGCCTCGACTGGCAGCAGTTGAAACTGCAAAGTGAAAACTGGACTGGCAGGAGTCGACCCTCCACTGACAGCAGTTAAACCTGGAACGAGACTGATATAAGTCAGCAGCAGTAAAAACTGTAAAATGGAAACTGGACTGCCAGGAGGCGATACTCCACTGGCAGCAGTTGAATGTGAAACTGGACTGCCAGGAGTTGAGCCTCGACTGGCAGCAGTAGAACCTGAAAACTGAAAACTCGACTGCAAGGAGTCGTCCCTGGACTGGCAGTAGTTGAATGTGATAGTAGACTGCCAGGAGTCGAGCCTCCAATTGCAGCAGTTGGTTGTGTAAGATGACTAGACAGGTTATTGAGTCAGTATAATGAATGTAATTGTGACGGAGAGCAACCAAGGTGCTCAGGCGGAAGCTGCGGTGTGAGACGGAGGAAGGAACTCAAGCGGGTGTTACGCAATTATCCAACTTTTTCGAACAATAAGCTCGTACGTGTGATGGGATGACACACCTCGCTTTACTGCAATTGGAAACGAAATTGCAGAGCCATGAGGCAGACCTCGATTGGCTGTAGTTGAAAAGGGACTGCCTGTCAGGAGGCGATCTTCGACTGACAATAGTTTAGATGCTCAAAACTCCATAAAAAATTCTTCAAGATCAGAATTGTTTTCCACTCATGAAGTAGAGGATCAAAAGGCGAATCCAACGAGCCAAAAATCACTCAAATCGGATGAATAACGGAGAAGATATCATTAAAAGAAGATTGGGCAGTGGCGCGCGAGAGGAATGACAAGGATGATAACGTAGCGGTGCTGACTGGGCACGAACTGCTGACGTCGCGTTGCTTACTAGACACAGATGATGATGCGGCGCAGCTGACTGTGCATGACCTGAGGACGTGACGTATCTGACTGTGAGGGTAATGATGACGTGTCTAGATGACTGGACAGATCTGTTGTCGTGTCTAGCTGACTAGGCGGTTATTGATGACGTGGCTCACTGAATCGGTAAGCTGACGTAGTGGGCATTAGGAGATGAGGTGGCGGTCGACTGGGCGATGACGTGTACACTTGGGCCGCCGGCTTTGGACCGCCGGTTTTGCCGCCGGCGTCCTTTTGTTTTTTTTTTTTTTTGCAACACTTATATGTGTTGCCCTACTGAGTTGTTTTATAAGCGTTACATATCTTCTCTTTGCAACACTTTTCGGGCAGTCAGAGCAACAATTATATATGTTACTGTTTTTAGGGTTTTTATGTGAAAAAGAGGGGACACCGAGATACACCACCAACTTTTTGTTTTCGTGAACCTAGTTGATTATTGTTGTTTGAACGATCTCACAAATCAATATTCAAACAACAACCTGAGTATAGTTCAGAGAACCGAACCCTAACAAGAACGTGGTTCTTGTAGATCTCAATAGAGATGGATTCACTCAAAGGTTATTAATCAACAAACTTGCAATTACTTCAATTATATAGATCAGAGACAATATAATACGGAAGGGAAAAGTAATGCAAGACACCAGAATTTTGTTAACGAGGAAACTGCAAACCTAGCAGAAAAACCCCGTGACCTCGTCCAGATGTGAAAACCCTCAGTATTAACCGAATACAGACGCTAGCCTACTCTCAGACTTCGGACTGGAATGTATCGAGACTGAATTTGCCCTACAAGCAATTAAGCTACCAATGTGCTCCTACGTCTCTTGGCTCCCGCAGAAACCTACGTACTTGATTCCCCTAGCTGACGTCCTTTACAGGCCTAGGAGTTGCTCCACTTCCCTTCGTGAAGACTAGCGCTACCCTGCCTCTAACAGGACGCCTAAAAATATCCAAGTAATTAAATGAGAATACGATTGTGATTTCCTTTAGACTTAAAGTCAAGGCTAATGGAAATATGATATGTTGAATAGGGCTTATTAATCTAGCCTAAACAACTTTACCTCTTAACGTTTGACGAACTTAGTATTAAACCTAGTTCGTGAATATACGTTAAGGAACTTCTAGGGTTTACGATTCAATATCTACCTTACGAAGTTTCTATCAAATCTTGGTCGTGATAAGATTGAAAATATTCAATCGACCCAAGATACATGATCAGGAATAACTTCTGACCTGTGCTTCACGATCCTCAAGTGAAGTCTTTCAATAGTCGTAGTCCAAAAGGACTTCGAGATGACGACCAACCTTTATGCAAGGATGCACAGATGTGTAGAGGATTGAGATTGTATCTTGCAGAAGGTCATCTATTTATAGTGATCACCAAGGGAGGCTTTGCTTAAAGTTTAAGCAACCTTGAGTAGGGCTCAAGCAAGTTCCAGAACTAAGAAGGTTCATAGCTTGAATACCCGTTCTCAATCTTCTATTAACTTTGGACAAGGCCAACAGTTAAAGAAGACTCAATCTTGATTGAAGGTTTGCGACTTCTGGTCCAAATCATGTTTGAACATCGCTTGCGACTTCTGGTCCAAATAATTGTTTGAACATCACTTGGATTAAGTAGTTGAATTCCATGGGCCAAGTAATGACGAGTCCGAGAACTACTCATGCCTAGACCGAAAACTTCAAGATATGAAAGTTGGAAGTTTTCTCATGGCTTATATGTACGCGTTCATAGAGCAGTCAATTGGAGTTCAGGAGAAATCAGTGAAATCATATGTACGCGTTCATACAGACTTTGCTCGTTCTCTAGAATGCCATAACCAACACATGTACGCGTTCATCTACGCGTTCACCGTTGAGGTCATTTCAAGAGACAATTCAACATACTCTACCTATACATAATATCACGGATGTGACAAATGCAAAGGCAAAGAATCCTAGAATACCTTCGGATCATATAAACAACATCATAGACTATTGATATGATAGAAATGGTAAATACGATACGAAAAGGAAAAACCTTTCTAACCTTTAGCAAGGACGTTATGATTTATCAAGTAGTAAGCTCTGGTCTTCGTCTTCAGCAGTCTTTGTCTCGATTACCTAAAACTATCCTAGTCTGGGGTTGTAGAGTAAACTTATCAAGGATTGTGTTTTTGTCTCATAAACTTGACAACTGACTTGAGATAGCAATATCAGTGGGTTCAACCAAGCAATGCTCTAACAATCTCCCCCTTTGTCAATTTTAATGACAAAAACCAATCTTACATATGGATTCAAAAAGTAAAATCTTTTAGCCCTAACCATAATGTACTTGATCTTCTTGTAATATTCAGTGTCTTCAGATAAGAGTGTTCTTGCAAGTGAAGATTCAAGGTAGAGATAACAAACTTCAAAGTCACCACACATCTTGGTTTCTAGAAGGACATAGTCCAACAAGAGTTTGTTATGCAATTGAGTAGTATATAAAACTTGTAAGCATATTGCATTGATGCTTCAAGATACTACACAATATGATATGTTCTCCCCTTTACTCAATACACTAACTTTTGCTTTGACATGACAAGCACATCGATTTTACTCCCCCTATGACAATGCCGTAGATAATTGTCGTAGTAGATAGAAAGATTTTACTCCCCCTTACTACAAGATTTCTCCCCCTTTTGTCATAAAATAGACAAAGAAAAAGGAATATAGGAATCTTCATAAAATCGCAATAATCAATGTTGACAAAGGTAAATATACTTGAAACGAGAGATAAAAGGATGCAATTCTCTCGTAGATTCCACAGCCGCACACCCCAAAAAGATATTACCATGAAGCACAAGTTCAAAAGAACTCTCCCCCATTATGTGTCATTCCATAAGGAACAATGCGACGACCTTCCCAAGCAAGGATTTGGAATAAATTCTTGGGTGATGTACAATTTCACAAGTAAAATTGTAAATATGTTTTTCTTTCCTAGCCAGTTATGGTCAAATAGGAATTCAACCATCGCCTTTAGAGAAAACATAGGTTACCCCTTCCTAGTGGTTGTAAGACTAATAATTAAAGGTACAACATTTAATCCAGCGGAGTTCAACATTGTATCCTACGAGGTTCCTCTTTATCAAAATCGTCTCTTCTTAGCCATAAGAGTCAGAAGCATGGATTTTGGTAGTTCTTCATGAACTGCTTTACCCGAACGGGTGGTATGGCTAAAAAAAGCAAGTTCACGATTTATGCAATACATTCATATAGATAATCAATTAAGATCAAGTATTGCAATCATCAATTAAAATTTTAATTTAATAACCTCGATTAATTGATGAAAAGAAGACATCTTTAAACAAGTAGTATTCAAAGTAGTGATACTACAAAGCATAATTGTTTACCCAACCCATAGGGAGCAATTTTAAAAAGGAATTAAATTATGCAACATCTTCTCCTTCCGAGTCACTTACATTATAGGTGGCTCTTCATCGGCCATTGCTTGTTCAATCCTCAAATGAGTGCCAATCAATTTAACTTGCTTTTGAATGCAATAAACATTAAACTTCAAATTTCGTTGCCCTTCGAGAATTTGAAGAAGTAGTTTCTCGTTGTTATCCTCTTGAGAATTGTATGCCGATGATGAGGAAGATTCACGAGCATGTTTCTTGATGTTGGTCTCGATCTTCCGAATAGAACTATTCTTGAGAACTTTTGGCTTGACCAAATTATCATCAATAGGTCCTTCCTATAGTACTCACAAATTCTAGAAATTAAACAAGGGAAGCCAAGACACTTGTTCAACGATGTCATATCTAGCATTTGAAGTAATATAAATCCACAAATATCAATGACACCCTTCCTTTCCAAGAAAAAATACATAAATGTTAATTCCAAAAGGCATGAGTGCATGATGAAGGACACAAGTTGGTTATCCCGATTTTGCCAAAGGCTTTCAAGACAAGAGATAAGTCCTTCGTAGGAAAACGATTATTATCCCAAGTAACAACCTTTTGAACAAGCATATTAGACATATCACCTAATGTGGGGCGGTCTTGTTCATATGCGGGTACGCGAACGGTTCCCACGGGCAATTCAAGGATAGACCTAAGAACATAGCGATTTACACAAATAGTGGTTTCGCCAAATAGAGTCTTAAACTCCCAAATTTGATGGTTGATGTCATGAATGTTAGCATAAAACAATTTGACCAACTTATCACCACCATAACCTAGACCATCAAAGATGTTTCCCTAATCATATGAATCCATGAAGTTTGAGAATTCATCATTAGATGTCTTTTCATACTTCCTTTCCATAATGATTTTCCTTGAAGAAATTTCATGAAATTTGTTGCAACACATATCAGCATAGAATTACAATCCAACCCTAGAATCATATACATATGAAGATTTCCTTTTCCTTGATTTCGAGGAATTCTTCGTAGATCTAGACATAATGAAGTAATATGGAGAAATTACTTACTTGAGTTCAAAGAGCTCACTTGTGGATTCGAATCTTCCAAGTTGATGAGTGATCCAAAGGGAGGTGAGTTCCAAAACAGGGTTTTTGTGTTCGGGAACAAGGATCAATGCACTTGGTATATATATACGTTCCTTTTGTGGGCTTTCTGAGCCTAGTCGGTTTCGGAACGGGTCCAATAAGGACTTCTTTATCAAGAACCTTTTAATTTAGGCAGTATGAATTTCTCAAAAATTAAATCATCCAATATTATGTTCCAAGAGAATTCATGTTCCTCTAAAATACGTAGTGACCATTCTATTGAAATTAATGTGCAATTATGCCCTTTATATGTCACTTCTAAGTTTAAATATCAACGTTATGATAATTACATAATCTTCTGAGTCGATAGTCAGTAACTCCCATGGATCCTGGTCTCGACTCTTGCCTTAGGAGCCAGAGGCAGGGGGAATACTGAGTATGGTTCACGAAGCGTTGATACCCACATCAAGTCATTACATTTTGGACTCTTCTGGAGGTGGTAACATCTTCCCTAATATTGGCTAGGTGCTCACTGAGTAAGGAGTCTTAGATGCTTATAAGATAGTGGTGAAACACTGACCATCAGATCAAGAATCACATAATTCTTGAACGTGGATACATCTCTTTTGGAGCTGAGCTCAACAATTCATAAGAGATGAGAATTTTTGTTATCTTATATCGAGAAAGGAACATTGTTGTACCATTAATTATATAGACTTTTCATGGTACTAGGGTTCATAGAATAATCTAGAAAAAAATATTTTCAAGGATATAATACAGAGAATGTACATGTCTTCATATATATATATATATATATCATCCTTTCATCTTTGAAGAATAGAAGAAGATTAAGGATGCATATTAATTTCTAATTAAAGAAATTTTCTGCAAACACGTTTGTGTTTGCTTATCACTCCCTTGTGTAGATCATTTCCCATCTTGTGTAGATTCGATCTGGATGGATTGACTGTTCCATGGTGTTGACAAATTTCATCTTTGTACCTGGTAAGAAATTCTGAGCAACCAGTACAATTGTCTTTAAGATGGCCTTTTCTTCCACACTTGAAGCAGCGTTTATTGGAAGATGAAGGTTTCTTTTTACAATGTTCAGCAGAGTTCATAAGAACTTTTAACTGATTTTGTATGATCTCTAGTTGATAGCTGAGTAGAAAATGTCTATTCTTTTCCAGATCATGTTGGAGATATAAGAACCTTCGAAGGTTATGTCCTGAAAGACTGATTAGGCAGTGGATATTGCAAAACCAGTTGAGGACTTTCTAGTATTTATGATGGTTTTCACGAACAATTTATTCAAAAGAGTTTTCATCTTTTGGATAGAAACAAACACAGATAATTACGTCTTTACAAGGTGTTTGCCTGCTCTGATACCAACTGGAAAGGAGGGGATACCGAGATACACCACCAACTTTTTGTTTTCATGAACCTAGTTGATTATTGTTGTTTGAACGATCTCACAAATAAATATTCAAACAACAACCTGAGTATAGTTCAGAGAACCGAACCCTAACAAGAACGTGGTTCTTGTAGATCTCAATAGAAATGGATTCACTCAAAGGTTATGAATAAACAAACTTGCAATTACTTCAATTATATAGATCAGAGACAATATAATGCGAAAGGGAAAAGTAATGCAAGACACCAGAACTTTGTTAACGAGGAAACTGCAAACCTAGCTGAAAAACCCCGGGACCTCGTCTAGATGTGAACACCCTAAGTATTAACAGAATACATACGCTAGCCTACTCTCAGACTGGAATGTATCGAGACTGAATTCGCCCTACAAGCAATTCAGCTACCAATGTGCTCCAACGTCTCTTGGCTCCCGCAGAAACCTACGTACTTGGTTCCCCTAGCTGATGTCCTTTACAGGCCTAGGAGTTGCTCCACTTCCCTTCGTGAAGACTAGCGCTACCCTGCCTCTAACAGGACGCCTAAAAGTATCCAAGTAATTAAACGAGAATACGATTGTGATTTCCTTTAGACTTAAAGTCAAGGTTAATGGAAATCTGATATGTTGAATATGGCTTATTGATCTAGCCTAAACAACTTTACCTCTTAAGGTTTGGCGAACTTTCTATTAAACCTAGTTCGTGAATATACGTTAAGGAACTTCTAGGGTTTACGATTCAAGATCTACTTTACGAAGTTTCTATCAAATCTTGGTCGTGATAAGATTGAAAATAATCAATCGACCCAAGATACAGGATCAGGAATTTAACTCCCGACCTGTGCTTCACGATCCTCAAGTGAAGTCTTTCAATAGTCGTAGTCCAAAAGGACTTCGAGATGACGACCAACCTTTATGCAAGGATACACAGATGTGTAGAGGATTGAGATTGTATCTTGCAGAAGGTCATTTATTTATAATGATCACCAGGGAGGCTTTGCTTAAAGTTTAAGCAACCTTGAGTAGGGCTCAAGCAAGTTTCGGAACTAAGAAGGTCCATAGCTTGAATACCCGTTCTCAATCTTCTATTAACTTTGGACAAGGCCAATAGTTAAAGAAGACTCAACCTTGATTGAAGGTTTACGACTTCTGGTCTAAATCATATTTGAACATCGCTTGCGACTTCTGGTCCAAATAAATGTTTGAACATCGCTTGGATTAAGTAGTTGAATTCCATGGGCCAAGTAATTGTTTCATACCTAGACCGAAAACTTCAAGATGTGAAAGTTGGAAGTTTTCTCATGGCTTATATGTACGCGTTCATAGAGCAGTCAATTGGAGTTCAGGAGAATTCAGGAGAAATCAGTTGAAAAAGGAGGGGTACCGAAATACTACCAACTTTTCGTTTTGGCTCGTGAGTCTTATGGTTTAAGTCTGGACGATCTCAAAAATCAATATCCAAACTTATAACTGGAGTTGTTAAACCTCGACAAAGAGTACTTTGGAGTCAACTCTACAGTTAGGCAATAACGTACTACTTGGTGCTTTAATTATACTATCAGAAATATAATGCGGAAAGTAAAAGCACACAAGACACCAGATATTTTTTTAACGAGGAAACTGCCTTGCAGAAAAACCTCGGGACCTCGTCCAGATTGAACACCGCCCAGTACAAACTGACTACAAACAGTAGCCTACTATAAGACTTCGGTCTGGGATGTAGCAGAGACCAACTCAAGCCCTCCAAGCGAATTGGCTACTGTCGCCTTCCTTACGTCTCTAGATCCCCCACAGATCGTCACGCACTTGATTCCCCCAGCTGACGTCCTTTACATGCCTAGGAGTTGCTTTGACCGATGCCAAAGGCTTGTGTCAGCAATACTGGTTTTTCAACCTAATTGGTGACGTATGGTGTAACTGTCCTCTATCAGTTTACCACACACAAGATGACTTCCTTCGGATTGTTAAATCCAGGTCATACGGAAATCTACTTCACAAATCGGGGCTGACACGCAAACCAAGTAAGCAATGCCCAATTTGTATTTACCTCAGTTATACACGAAGAATCACTTAAGAAACTTGTATAACTGGAGCTAACTAGGTCTTACAACACCGAGTGCAGCCGTGCGTTGCTACCTTTCCAACCTTGTTGAGTAACGTATCAGTTCTTGAATAGCCGTATATCAGAAGAGACGGACTTTAGAATAGACAAGAACGTGATCAGGTTACCAAGGTTACAGGTTAATCCGATTTCAACCAAAGATGGTTTCAATCTCCTACCTGTGCTTCCCAACTCTCAAGAGAAGTATTTATAGTCGTAGGGAGTTCCCAGAGGAGATGCAACCTATAGAGGATGACTATACCACAACAAGCATTCACCGAAGTGAAAAGAGTTTACGCTACCTTCCCTAAGGACCTTCACGTATGCTTGATGCTTGCGGTATTTGTCCATAGACACCTCTATTTATAGCACTCAATAAGATAGGTTGCTTTGGAATAAAGCAATCAATTACTTGTCCCACAAGTTAGGGAAACCCTAAACTTGACAACCAAGTAATAGAGATTAATCTCAATTGGAATTCTTTTTATCATTATCTGCCAAGTGTTTTGTTAGCTCAAAAACACTTCAAGATAGAAATCCAACAAACCAGAGATAATCTTATCTTATTGACTCATTGAGGATCGTTAGATGGAACACAAAAGAGTTTATGTTTTACACAAGTCCATCTAAGAGATAAAGGAGTTTGGAATTTGACTCAGAGTGAAATTCTAAGAGAATCTTCACTAAATCCGACACCAGCAAGATGACTATCGTCAGGTTCACGTACTGGTACGCGAATAAAATAGCCATCTCGAACTCAGGGAATTTCCGAGTTTCTGGTACGCAAACCGGTTCGTGAACCGTGCGCCTGTCAGATTTCGTCAAATCTAGATTCCGCTGGAAATACTGGGCTGAGCCAGAACTTAGACGTGTGTACGTCCTCAGCTGTGATCCATGGACTCTTTGCTCAAGAGTACTCCTTTAGATTCATCCATATCCAACTAACAGTTTGCAAGCAAACCATTGCAATGGACACATGGCACCGAATCTGTCTCATTCATTCTTATACTCACAGTATTTGTGGGACCAAACACTGGTCATGACACAAGGCCACGTTACACAAGAATACGATCTCAATCGCTATTATCACTACTAAAGTAGTCGACTATATTTCGAAAGAATAGATGAAGTAGAATAGAAGAATATCCATAAAGTCATAACTCCTACTAACCTTTTGTCGATGAAGAATAATTGATGTCTTATTTGTCTTCTTTGTCTTCACAGTCTTCGTCTTCAAGGTCTCTACTACTTTGTCTATATCCCAATTCCGAAATCTAAACTCTAGTAGGCTAAATCAAGAATTGAGCTTTGACACCTAAAACTGACAACTAGCTTGACATACCAACGCTAGTGGGTTTGACCGGACAATATCCTAATAATCTCCCCCTTTGTCATTTTTAGTGACAAAACCAATTTACATATGGATTCAAATAATATACAATGAAGTACTAACCAGATGTAGTTCTTGATTTCTTGAATTCTTCAACTTCTCC
>JAJJMA010017402.1:0-15129 GCA_023529015.1 Papaver nudicaule | reverse complement strand
AGCGAACAATCAAAAACCTGAACTTTGGTTGAAACCCTAAGTTTGGAGTTGTGATCTATGGAAAGAGATCACAACACCCACAAGTAAGTAACTTATTAAGCATAAACAATAGAAGCATTGAACAATAAAAATACTCAACTATTCTTAAAGTAAACAACAATTGTTAAGCATACACAACCTAAGAACCAAATGAAACAAATAAGATAGATCTAAAGAAATTACCTTCCGAGATTGATTGAGGTACAGGGTTAGATGCGTGGTAAGAGGTATGAACGATGTGAGTGAAGATCGGAAGAGAGTTTGTGAAAACAGGAAAACGGAAACAAACCTTCAACTACATCTTCTCTTCTTTATAGAGAAAATGTAGATTCAAAATGTTTCTGAAATTTGGAGAAGGGGGAAAAGAAATTTGAGAGGGAATTGAAAATTTTGGAGGAAAAAGAGGAATTAGGATATGGAAACGAAAATTGCAACAAGTATCTGAGTTGGGATTTGAGTGGGAAACGAAAACTGAGATCTAAAATTTAGCTCTAACTTTTGGACAGAGAGTAAAGTTGCCAAAAGTTTCAATAATAGAATAAATATATGTTTACGGTCCCAAAAATCGAGGTGAAAAAATCATACGGCTTAAATGTTGCGATTGACTTTGTCAAGTCAAATTAAAATTTTGGTCAACTTCAAAAGTTAGTGTAGGACATGGAACACCAAAATAAAATCATATGACATTTTCTTATTACAAAACACGTCCAATTTGGACGTTGGATATTTTGTTTAACAATAGTAATCTACGGCTTGATATTTTCCGTAAAAATTAGTAATGAAGTTTCGACGGTTTGTTATTTTCCGTCGAAAATGCAAAGGCATATGAGATTTTCTGATTTAGGGATTTGTTTGATATTGTTGTTTGGAGATTTGTTTTCATAAGAACTGATTTATATATGTTAACTAATAACTGATTTGTTCCAATTCAAAGTGAAATTTGTTTGATCCTCAACTTTGGGCAAGTAGCTGAGTTAGAACCTTCCTTTGAACACCAAACCACTCCCTAACTTGCCATACTATGAGCCAGGATCTTTCACAGAACCACTGACTCTATCCCTTTGTGGAAAATTCAAGGAAGAATCCTTGTAGAACCTTAAAAGAATCCACTTTGGGCAAGTTTGAGTTACAATTGGACTCTGAACTCCAAACCACTCACTAAAATAGTAATGTAGTTCAGACGGTTTTGTTGTTTCCGTAGAAAAAAGTAATGTAGTTGAGACTGTTTTGTTGTTTCCGTTGAAAATAGTGATGTAGTTGAGACGTTTTTGTTGTTTCCGTTGAAAATAGTGATGTAGTTGAGACGTTGTTGTTTCCGTTGAAAATAGTGATGTAGTTGAGAATCTTCCTTTGAACTCCAAATCACTCCCTAGTTTGCCATACTCTGAGCCAGGATCTTCCAGAGTTGCACTGATCCTATCCATTTATGGCAAATTCAAGTTGGAATCCTTGTAGAACCATAAAAGAACCCATTTTGGGCAAGTTTGAGTTACAATCTTCCTATGGACATATATGCCACTAGGACGGTTTCATTGTTTTTCTTCCCAAACCCACTTGGGCCTAAAGCAGCAGTTTTGTTTTTTAAACGAAAAGAAAATTACATTACTTAGCAAAGGATTTACAAGATAACTGATTTTCCCTGATTACATTAAGATGACTAGCAGGGATATCTGAATACATAAAAGATCTTCCAGTTTTCCTGCATATTTTGGCCAGAGTATCTGCCATATATCAATAGCAGTTCTATATCTAAATGAACACACTTCCAGTTTTGAACATTAAGTAGGAGTAATATCTAGGATTAAACTCTGACTATCCAAGAAACAAAAAATGGGTAAGAGTTTATACAATATTCATCAAAGTTAATCACATACATAAAAGTTTTCATGATCAACCCATATGATGTTAGACACAGTTACGAAAAGCGCACACACAATCAGAATTAAGGGTTGACTTTCAGTGTGTGCGCCATCCATAACTACTGGTAACACAAAAAACAGAGGTCATGTGTCTCTGAACCAGTTTCCCCAAAATATACCAAAAAATGTTTATATACCCAGCATTAGAGGAGACAAACCCAAAAAATGTATGTCAGCTATAACACTGACTCTATCAGTAATAGAAACTCCCTGAACCCGAGTCCCCATCATCCTCATCATCTTCATCTCCATCGATAATATCACTCTCTTCATTATATTCTTCATTCCCTTCCTCTTCAGAATCTTCCTCCTCGGAATCTTCCTCATCATCAACTTCTTCTTCCTCGTCGTCGTCAAAAACTTCCTCCTCATCCCCATTTTCTTCCTCATCATCAGCTTCTTCTTCATCATCATTATCAGCAGCAGTAGCAGAATCAGAAGCACCCACATCATCTACTTCCCCGATCCTGAAGTCGAGCCAATCATCCTCCCTAACTTCTCGCTCAAAATCAGCCTGCACCAGCTCATAAAGAAAATTTCCTACATGAAAAGGGTCGGCTTCATGTTCATGTTCTTTTTCTTCTTTTTCTTCTTCTTGAGGTTTAGGTTCTGCTTCCCCCGCATCATCATCGAACTCTATACCTTCAGCGGGAGGCGCCATTTCTAGAATCTCAAGCTGCGTCTGGGCTTCTCTTCGCTTTCTCATACGGTACTCTTCTAACTCAGCATATTCCTGCTCATATCTTTTCTGCTTCTTGCTCTCCTCCTCTCTATCATGCCTCACCTGCAGACCTGCTTCCATCGCCAGCACATGGTCATTTGCACGCTTCTGGATCAATCTGGCTTGAGCTAGCACGTAGCGATAGATGATGTCATTAAAAGCAATCAAAGGATTCCAAGGATGTGACTGTGCATCGCTATCGTTTGATGCTGATGGTGGTTGCTTGTTTTCAGAGGAATCATCATCATTTATTTCTCCTTTTTCCCTTTCTCCGCCTCTCCCTCTCAGAGAAATCTGAGTTAGTACTTGAGTTAGTACTTGTTGCCATTTCCTCTGCATTTTTCATTCAAAACAAATCAGACCTTAGAAATAAGATACAAAACAACAACTTTTTTTGAGCCTAACATTCATACATGGAAATCAATATCAACAACATTATCTTATTATAAACAACAACAAAATCTGACCACAACATCAATTCCCAGGTACTTGACACTTAAAACAGAGCAAACCCTAAAAATTTGATAAAAACAATACTAAAATCAAACACATCGGAAGATCATAATAACGTAAACCAAACTAAACCCATGTCATGATTTCATCTAATTTGTTAATAATCTAAGAAAACAGAGCAGCACTAAAAGCATTGAGTGAGTAGAAATAGACTAAAATAACAAAATTTGACTTCATGCATCTTGATTTCACACCATCTATCATGATTCCACTTCATTTTTAACATTTAACTTCATTTATTACTAACGGATTCATCATGCAACATGCAAAGGCAGATGAATAGTAAAAGAACCCAAAAGTAAAGATCTTACCTTTTCAAAAAAAGATTGATGAAGGCTGGATATTCTTGTCTGAGAGAGAAATAGATTTCCTCCTTAATCCAGCCCTGAATCTCCTTGAAAGCAACCTTTTTTGGGAGCTTTAAAGCCTGAATATTCTTGTCTGAGAGAGAAAATGAGTGCTTCCAAAAGCATCAGATCTTTAATGAAAGGTGTGTTTGTTTTTTAGCACTAAAATAGTAGTAAAGAAGATGATGCTTTGGAGTTATTGGGGTGTAAATATAATGTGTGTGTTAACATTGGGGTGGAATAAACCAAGTGTAAACCAAGTGTAAAAATACTATTAATCAATTGTCAACAAAGTTAGCTAAGCAGAGAACAAACCTTAAAAGTTACAAACCAACAACAACTCTAAAAGGGGTGTAAAACTGTAAGCACAAGTAGAAGGAAACGTACAGATTATTTCAAATTCCCAGGGGTGCTCCAATATGGTGAGCAAAGCTTGAAGATGTGGTTCTTCCTCTAAAATATGGTATATTTGCATTGTCTAAGTTGGCAGTTAGTTTTCTGGAGGGATGCATAGGAACCCAGTAGGCTGGCTCTTTCAAATCCTGGGAATAAAAGACTTGGGTAGCACGTTCCGCGAGAATCACGGGCTCGTCTGTGAAAGCATTTTTCATCTTCATTCTTGACAGATTGACCAGAGGATAGTCTGAATCCTTACACATCTTGACTCCAGTCTCCACCTTTACCCAATCACAGTAAAACACATCTTCTTTAAATGAACCATAGTTCAACTGTAGGATTTGTTGGATCACCCCATACCACATGGCTTTCACAGTCACAGGCTCTTTATCAGTTCTTTTGCTCCTAAAAGTTGTGTCTGCAACCATGGTAACACCAATATCCTGGGTCCTAAGATTGGCCTCAAAAGCTTGGGAACAAAAAACATATCCATTCACACAGTATCTTTCAATCTCCCTTACCTCGTCCGGACCTTTAAGGTAATCCCACAAGAGACCGTCCACTTTCTCTTCATCACTAAGCTGCGAAAGCGCAGAAAACCCATAAATCAGAATTAAGGCCACCTAAATTATTCTGACAAACCGGTTCTACAAGGCATACTTATTGTACAACCATGAAATGAAGTTGGTTTCAAGCTGGACCAAGTCCACTCCAACGTCTGAATGGCCGGTGCGGTAATCCCTGAACATAAATATATAACATACTTTTAATACCAACCCATCATCAATAGAAATTCAGTGTCCATACAAACAGAAATTATATAACAATAAATACCTGTAATAATCGTCTAGTTCCGGTTGACAACGCTCAAATATTACCCACCGACGTATCTGAATCCATTGAACAGGGCTCAACAAAACTTCTTTATCTCTAAGAATGGAACCCTCATCGCTGAAATCATAATCTTCATCCAGAAAGGCAGCCCAATTGGATTTGTGACCTCCTTCGGCTCTAGCTTTGGCTTGCTCCATTGCATACCTAACAGCCTCATTTAGAATGATAGAATTTGCAATTGACGCTTCAATGTATCTCTTGTTATGGAAAAGGCCTTTGCACTCCTTCATTGCCCTGATTCAGTATGCACATGTAAATTTCAGTACAAAACTTCCAAAAAAATGCAAAAAAATTAAAATGGTAAATTGGTAAAATGCCAATTCACCTCTCAAGTGGGTACATCCATCGAAACCTAACCGGTCCACAAACCAAGGCTGCTTCAGCCAGATGAACCATGCTGTGCACGCTTATATCAAAAAATGAAGCTGGGAAATACTTTTCGAGCACGCACATGGCTTATGCAATCATCCACTTAGCCTGGCTCAGATCTTCTATTTTAACGACCTTAGAGCACATCAATCTAAAATACAAACTGACTTGTTGAAGTGCAATTCGGAGGTGTTTATGTCCAGGAAAGGAATGTTAAAGCAGAGCAGGTAGCAAGTACTCAATCAAACTATGATAGTAATGAGATTTTAAGCTCAGCAACCTATCCCCACTCACATTGTTGCTCAAGTTTGAGCAAAAACCTGAAGGGAATTTCAGATTTCTAATAATCTGGCAAAAATTTGTCTGCTCTTGTTTAGACAAAACCCACACCGGGGTGTTTACCATCACATTCTTAAATTTCTTCACTCTCCACTCTCCAATGTTGAGCTTTTTCTCACACAATTCATCACGATTATCCATAACCTTTTAGCCTTACTTCCATCATCAAAGAGAGCGTGATAAATGTGTTCCATGACGTTCTTTTCCGTGTGCATCACGTCGATAGAATGAAATATACTCAGATTGCTATACGACTCAAGTTCCCAAAAACAACACTTCCTATTGAAAATACCTGTTCCCAAACCAAAATTATCCCTCTGATCAATACCATCATCCTCAAACTCATAATCATCCTCAACCTCAGTCTCATCATCAGACACGTATCTCTGTCTTTTACCAGCCTTGCGTTTTTGGGTCTTACCAGGTATATAATGAACATCTTTCAACAACTCGAGCGACTATTTGTTAGTTAGTCTCTTTGGCGCCAACTTTGTCTCCTCCTTTTCCAATCCCAAGGTCCCTAAAGGTATGACTTCTCTTGAGGAAAATCCGATAGTTAGTGTACACTACCTTTTTAAATCCTTTGCCCATATGAGTACATCGAGTTTTGTCTGCGCAGACAACACATCCATTGTACCCATGAACTGTCCGTCCACATAAAATACCAAGAGCAGGTAAATCATGAATCTCAAACATTAGAGTTATTCTCAGGAAAAAATACTCTTCTCTGAAATAATCCCAAACTCGCATTCCGTCTTTGAAGAGAGTTTTTAATTCATCGACAAACACCTGCATCAATACATCAATGTCTCCACTCGGTGACTTGCGACCAGGTATCAACATATTGTATATTTGAAATTCAGTCTCCATACACAAAGAAGGTGGAAGATTATAAACCACATATTTGAGAGGCCAACAGCTCCAACCCTGACTCGACTGGCCATGGGGATCAAACCCATCCGTCGATATTCCAAGGTAAACATTTCTGCCTTCCGCTGCAAAATCCGGAAATTTTTCTTTGAACCGCCACCACTGAGGTGAATCGCACGGATGACGCATATAAAGAGGAGAAACTGCTGCTCGGTCGTGCCAATCCATGAAAGCTGCTATCCAAGGAATAGAGAACATTTTCGCAAGTCTTGGTCCTAGAGGAAAGTATCTTAGCACTAACATAGGTTCTTTTGACACCTGCATCTCCCCGTTGGAATCTTTGAATTCTTTAAATCTTTTAGCTTGGCACATTCAACACTGCTGGAGATTTTTATCTGTATTGTGATATATCATACAATGATTCAGACAAACATGAATAAACTTGCATTCCATCCCCAGATCCTTAAGCATCGTCTTCGTAGAATCATAGTTTTCAGGGAAATTGTTTCCAGGAAGCCACTTTCCTAACAGAATCAATAAACTATTCATAAAATTACTAGAGAATTTATATGTTTTCGTTAGATTATGCAGTTCTACGATATCAACGAGGGTTGAGATACCTTCGGATGCTGGGTGCAACTGCTGCCCTGCCAACTTTGAGTACTTAGCATAACACTTCCCCTTATCCACCTTTTGTTCTTCATAGACTACTTGCTCATAAGGGTCAGCATGAGTACCAAAGTTGGCAGCAGCATAAGCATCCCAGTCGAAATCATGCGTTTCTTCTTCTGCAACCTTCTTCTTCTCCACAGGACGACTATTTGAACTCTGACCCACCAAATCCTCACCATGCAAGTACCAAGTGTTGTACGTCCTCAAGATACCCATCTCGTACAGATGTTTTTCAACAACTTTCCATAGATGTCGAATCTCATTAGCACACTTCTTACATGGGCAAGCACAACCAGATGGATCCCCATTTTCTGATGCAAAGTTGAGGAACTCTCTAACCCCCTCTCGATATTTTTGGCTAAATAGGTTTTTTTCAAGCATCCCATCTTTATTCCCCGACATCCTATATTACCAAATTGAAATATGCTTCATGTTACCAAGTTCATCAACTAAAGATACAAATACTAACAATCTTAAACTTTCACATACAAACCACACATACAAATCAACAAAAAATCTATAACCAAATACAGATCTGAAGAGATGTAGATACTCGAACTCTAAGTTTAAATCAGGGAAATACACTACACCACAGGGATCGGTTTACAACGGATATAGACGTTGCGCCGAATTAAAGCAACGTCTATTAGCGTTGCGAAAACGGCGTTACAAATTTTTGGTAATGTCTAATAACGTTGCTTTAATTATTTAAAGCAACAGAAGTTACGTTGCTTCTTCCGTTGCTCTTTTTTATTTAAATCCACGTAAGATAACGTTGCAGAATTTATTTAAAGCAATGTTTTGCCTAGTTTAAGCAGCGTCTATAAACGTTGCAGAATTTTTAATTAAAATTAAAAAAAATACAAATTTTGTAATTAGAATCCAAAAAAATTAAATACTGTATTTATGTATTACAAAATCTGTATTTCTACAGAAAAAAAAAAAAGAAAGACTGCGTATTTGATCCACACGGTAATGTTCCCAGGAAATGATCCTGACTTCCTTGGAATACTAGTCTTAGGGTTCCAATTGCCAGCGTTGAGCCAGCAACTTGAGCTAAGATATAGCCAGGAACCTAAAAGAAAATATGCCAACACAATTTATCACATATGCATAACTTGAAAACTTTGAAAAAATGGTGAATTGCGAAAATTGTGTTACCTGTTTCCATGGAAACTTTCCACAACCACAAGTGGCAAAGGCAATTGTCACAGCAGGGTTAAAGTGGGAACCATAAATATATCCAAGATCATAAATCATAACCATGACAGCAAGTCCCCAAGTTTGAGCAATCCCGGGCAAAGTCACAACCTTATCATTGCTTAAATTCACGCTTACCGCAGCACATCCAGCAACATCATGAAAAATGTTCCAATTCCCTCCGCAATCAACTGCGCTAGTTAAAATCGAGTAATTGATAGGATTATATATAGAGCTTCTCTAGAAAATCATAAAAAACATAAATACGTCAAACAAGGAATACAAAAATAGTGCATACCTTTGGAAGAATGGTATAGATAACAAAGAGCTGGATTCTTTGTTGGTTGTCAATGGTACGGGGTGATCGTTGTTGACGTTTCCAGGCGAGTTTAGATTGTTGATGGGTACTGTTGGAAATAATTTGTAATTGGTAAATAATGTTAATTCTAGATAGTTCTAAGTTAGCTAGACCAAAGTCGGTTATAGTGTGAACATGTAATGTGAACAAGCTAGTGTGAGTCGGCCAAGTAAGAGAAATCTAGAATAATCTAGTGTATTGTATTGTGTGAACAAGATATGCAAGTCGGTCAAGTGTCTTAAGTGTTAAGGAAAATCTAGAGTGTTCCTAAGTCGGCTAAGCAAAGCCTATATATATGTGTTGTTGTAACCATTTGTAAAGTAAGCAAGAATCAAATAATAAGAATTGAATTGAGAATTTAGTCTTGCTTCATCTACTAGAGTTCTAGGAGCTCTATACGAGCAACGCCCCTAATGGCGATACTATGCTTGTATATCTCCGTAGTGTTGTCCAAAAATTTCAACAGGTACAATAGTGTTGGGTATGGAAGAATTTGCCCGGTATGAATAACCATTATTGTTAGTATTAGAAGTTGAAATCTCAGCCATTAGTACTGCAATCAGAGAGATATATTATGTAACTAGACTTAGGACTTGATGAACTAAAATGAATTAGAGATCTGAGAAGAAAATGTATGGAAATTCAAACCCAAAGGTCAACTGAATGAATGCCAACTATATTAAAAATTATTGAAGATACTTGATCTGCACAAGGAGTGTATGTGTAAAAAGAAAAAATGTCAACTTACTTGTTGGTTTCTCAGGCAACATAAAGCTAACTGAAAACCAGTGTCGGTCCTGACATTTTTGTAGCCTCAAGCAAAGTTAGAAACGTGGCCCTTTATATGCTGACATTATACGATAATTGTGCGACGTAAATGAAATCACCAAAGTACAGATATTTAATACTACTTAAACTAGATATTAGTTAAAAGAAACAAGTCTAACTAGTTAACATTTCGTACAGAACCCAGTTAACAATAAATCTTGTGGTAAGATACTCATTATTTAACCTGAAGTGGTCTAATTTAGCTTTAGATAATATGATTACCATGAGATATTCTTGATTTCAACTTTCATTCACTAGATTATTATCCATGGGAACTGTTCCCCTGGCCTTTCAACAAATTAAGAAGTGTACACTATTTGATTTACAGTGCTATAATAAACACGACTTTATGACCATCATATGAAACATGGTAAGAGTAAGAAAATTGAAAAATCCTACGATAACAGAATCCTTTAATAAGAATCTTGGATTATTTATGTTAAACCTAAAAGAATATCTGATCATATATAAAGATAGTAGCGAGTAATGACTGGGGGAAACGAAAAGATATGACTCACAAATTCAAGTCCAATTCCTCTGGAAGCTCCCTGTACCATGCAAATTCCAGAATCACTACTGCTGCTATTACAGAAGAAAGAAGCCCTGCTTTTGTTGCTGATATAAATCGAGTTTGTGCTTATGTTCAAACTCTTAACCAGGAAAGGTGTGCGCGTCGTGGCCATGAAGAGAGTACGCAGGGCTAAAGCTATGACTACGTGAATGATTAGGATCGAAAGCACTGCATGAAAAGAGGTTCCCACATGAACATGTGACAGAAGAAATAAAAATAGAAAACAAATACTGAAATTTATAAAAGCTACACCCCGTTATACATAGCCGAAACACTTCTGAACTTTCAAAATGGCTTCTCTTCCAAGTCTATCAGGGGTTTCCACCTGTGAATCACAGCCAAACAAATCACCCTAAAAAATATTTTAAGATTATATTATAAACAACAAACAGTAGACATAATTACGCGATCAAATCTCCCTGGGCGACGAAGTGCAGGGTCTAACACATCCGCTCGATTGGTTGCTGCAAGGACAATAACTGCAGAGTTGCTGTCGAACCCATCCATCTCCTGTAGTACAGATATCACAACATGAATCAGTAATGACATGTTTCTTATGGTGGTAGTTACTCTAGAGAAGAAGTTCTGCAAGTATCTTACAGTAAGCAACTGGTTCAGAGTCTGTTCTCGCTCATCATTGCTGACAATCCGAAATCGACCATCACGACTTTTTGCCACAGCATCTATCTGTGCATGTGAAATTTCAACTTAAACATATGTGGACTTACAGAAGAAAAACCATGAATCAGAAGGACGAACAGGTTGAATCTTTGAACCTCATCAATGAATATTATCGATGGTGCCTCCTTTTTAGCCCTTGCGAAGAGATCCCGCACACGAGATGCTCCCATGCCGACATATAATTCAACAAATTCACTGGCAGAACAGCTAATGAAGGGAACATTTGCTTCTCCAGCTACTGCTTTTGCAAGAAGCGTCTTACCTATCCCAGGAAGACCAATCTGTATAGGTCATTCCAACATTAAAGATTGCCTTCAGAAAAACTAATCAAAGCATGATGACGGTCTATCTACAGAAAGAGGGAGTTGTTATACGCACTGCACAATGGCACTGTGGAACCCCTAAATCCACTTAATATCGTATAGGTCATTCCAACATTAAAGATTACCCTAAAACACAAAATCTCTAAAAATTAAACAAATCCCTAAATCAAATCTTTAAATTGAGATAAACCCTTTCTCTGAATCCAACTAAAAAACCCAAATCCTGTCTGGGTTTTCAATAAATCTATCAAAACATCACAAATTGAAAAAATAAATAAAAAATCTCTGTTTCAGAAAAGTACTTATAAATCGCAAAAACTTAAATCACGAGACTAAGAACGATTAGAAAATAAAAACAAGTATGAGAATGAAACCCTGAATGAGATTTGAAGGACTCACAGTGGCTGAGAATTCTAGCAGATGAACGAGAGATTTGCAGCGAGGGAAGAGATAGGGAGAAGAGAGTAGATCTGGAACCTAGGGTTTTGATAGTAGAAGATGGAGTTTGCCTTTCGATCTGATAATCGATTTCAACTTGAAGATGGGGGTTTGATTAGTCGTTCATTCATAAGAGTTGTTGTTTGATCTTTGAGAATTTGCATTGAGAAAGAAAATGAGAAGCAGAGAAGAGGCTGAGAAGAAGAAGGAGAGGATAGGGTTGAGTTTTGTAAATAAAAAGAAATGGGTAAAACGAAATATAAATCCGGAATATCTAATTTCGGTAAAAAGACAATATTAGCCCTTCATGCGCAACGCTAGTCCACGTTGCTATAACGTTGCTTAATTAATAAAAAAAAAACATATTTAGAGCAACGTTATTAACGGTGCGCAACGTTAATAGACGTTGCCTAGGGCGCAACGTTAATAGACGTTGCAGATGCGAACAATAAAACGTTGGGAATCGGGCCATATGGCGTAGTGATATGTAATTGCTGGATGAATTCAGTTATTCAATTGATGTTCATATATTTGAAATTAACATAAAAATGAATCTTAAATCAGTGAAATACATAATTGTTGAATGACCTCAGATTCCTCTTAAATCAGTGAAATACCTAATTGTTGAATGAACTCGGATTCAAATTCCCAATCTCAATCAATAACTCTATGAGAAATCGATTTAATAGTTAAACTAATATCAAATTGAGGTTCACATAAGAATTAACTGATTGACTGATGTTGATGATGTTTTCTCAAGCTGAAACTCAGACTCAAACGAAGGATTATCCGCTGGAAAAAAAAGGGAAAGGAATTGAATGTTAGGCGATGAAATCCGTGGAGGTGAAGACGAATAGAAGTTATGTCTCCACTGTTTTCAGCTAGACACATTTCTTTCTCTACCCTATCACCAAAACTCGGACAAAATAAATGAAGAGATAAATGAATTTATTTTCAGTGATTTTCCTTTATTGTTTTCTGATTTTCAAAATTTATCTCATATGTTATTTCAACAGAATTCCGTTGAGATAAAAAACAGGTTCTGTTACGCTGCTGGGGTTGAAATTTCATCAGACCAAAAGTTGGGCGGGGAAAAGAAAAGTCGAAGCTAACTTAGGAAGTTCACCAAAATATTGAGGGTAGGCGGGTAATTACGTACAACAACAAAAACACGGAGCACTGTAACAGATCACATTTTCAGTAACCATTGAGGCTTAGTCTTATGGTGTCCAGTCTAGTATACTAGACTGGACAGCCACGTCAGATAGTAAGGTAGGGGTGGTCTTATGGCTTGGAGAGATTGGACGTCAAGTCGCTGAACCATTCAGCGCTTGACCGTCAACACCTGGTCAAAGCGCTGAACGGTTCAGCGCAAAAGATTTCTGCTACAAAGAATCGACATGAGCCCTTTCTCCCCCATTTTCTCTTCTTCTCCACCCGAACCCTATAATGCGTACTCAAGATCTCCGGGTGTAGATTATTTTTCGTTGATTCCCTCCGTGAGATTGTTCTACGTTCAATTATCTATCATTTGCCCCAAGTTTCACTCATTTTCACTCACAATTTTCACTAAAGGTATGATGTTTAAACATTAGGGTTTTATTTTACTTGATTTTTGATTTTGATTGTATTTTGATGAAATTGATGTTTTATGTTATCTTAGTTTGATACTTTGGATGAGATGTGAACAAAATTTCCAAGTGAATTGATATTTAGAATTTTTGACATTTAATTTAGGGTTCAATTTAGGTACATTATGAAAGGAATATGAGAAGAAAATTGTTCAAAGGTCTTCCGGATGATGACGATGAATTTGAGGAGACTGCTCTAGTAGTGACTGTGCTAATGGAGTCACAAAGGAGGCAAACAATACACCGTTACTGTTCAGCGCATAAAATCCTCAGCCATCAGATCGAAATAAGACCGTTACTTTCAACGGTTCTGATTTTTTTACCGTTTGAATCTTCAACAACTATATTTTCAGGCAGCCTTATAAATAGAGGACTCTTTCTCCTTCAACACTCACACCAAAATCAATTGCTTCTCTTCTTCATTGATTTTCCTCTTCTTCTTCAAAATCTTGTTATTTAGTTCAAAATCTTGTTATTTATTTGTTTAAAAAAAAAAATGACTCAATTTAGCATAAAAGAGGATGAAGCACTAATCATGGGTTGGATTATAGCAACGAACAATCCGGAATAGGGAAAAGATCAAAAAGGTTCAGAATTTTGGAGGAAAATTATGGAGGAATACAATTTGAGATGGAAGGGTACTGTAGTGAGGGATAAAAAGTCTTTGCAAAATAGGTGTAACACGATTAGAACTGAATGTAAAAGATATAATTCATACATCAGACCCTACTTCCGAGCAAAACCAACCGGACAGACCATAGACGATTATGTAAGTATTAGAATTTTTTTTAATGTTTTTGTGTAGTTTCAGAAGAACGAGGCACTAATTATTTTTTTTTACAGTATCGGAATGGTCGTCAGAATTATGAAGTCGAAGAAAAAACAAAATGGAAACATGATCATTCTTGGAGACTCTTGAAAGAATATTGTGTAGACTTCAATCCGGAAATTGGTAATGATGTTGATCCTCCTCAAAACACTCCAAGAACTCAAGGAACTCAAAACACTCAAGGAACTCAAAACACCGAACCTGGTCCTTCTCAAAACACCGAACCTGGTCCTTCTCAAGCACCTCCTAAGAATTTGGAGACAGATTTTGATGATCTAACAATGAACGGGAGCACACCATCTACCCCTGGTTCTGAAACTGGCTCAGTTGGAATATCGCGACGAAGACGTTTCTTCGACCAAATGGATGATGTTAGAGGTATTGGGAGAGAAGCTTCCAAACGAATGGCTCGGGAGGCTAAAGCAGCAGAGAAATCAGATGAAAAAATGGATAAACTCATCCAACTTCTTGAAGAGGCGAAAACACAAAGGGCTTCCAAGTATGAAAAGGAAGAAGGGTTCCTCAAGAAGAATTTGGAAATAGAAGAGAGGAACGTGGAAGTTGCTCATAGGAACGCGGAAGTTGCTTAATAATGGCACAAACAAAGCAAAGAGAAGCTGATATGAAAATCCTTCGCACACCTCTCCATCAAGTACCACAAGCTGAACGTGCCCTCTACAAATTATGGAGGAACGAGATACTGATCCGTCATGGCTTGGCTCCTGAGGAATGATTTATGAGTAATTGTTATGTTTAAATTAGAAGTAGAATTTAAGCTTCAATGTAATTATTCCTTTGGGGAATACTCATTCGTAATTTTCTCCTAAAAAGTGTAGCAACACATTACTCGAATGAGCGGATTTAAATTTTAATGTAATCCTTTAAGTTATTAATGAAAATTTATCTTTTAATTTACATATGGTGCAACTTGTATTTGTTTTCTGAATTTTTTGGTATGAAATTTGTTCATTTTTGCATAACCGGTGTTTGTAAATTGGTGGTGTAACGTGAGTGTGAGAAAACAGAGTTAGAAACACGATATATTGCTGAAGGTGTCAACTGGGTGTATGAAAAAAAAGGTCAAACTCGGAAAAGTTATTTTACGCTGAACCGTTCAGCGCTGAAGGAAAACGCTGAACCATTCAGCGCTGAGCGCTGAACCATTCAGCGTTTTCTCGCTTTTTCAGCGCT